>JAURVB010011916.1:0-17572 GCA_033002965.1 Piper betle | reverse complement strand
TAACTATTTACTAACGCCCATACATATATGATGCACACCTATATAACTAATATATCCACATGCATACAATTATCTAATCAACCATGATAATCATCTCGACAAGTACCCTACGTCTCTAATTGTCAAGCAGGTTAATAATTTTATCATTTCATATGTTACTTATTACCTAGCACTTTTAATTCCAATTTCAAAGCATACCTATTCTAATTAGGTGACAATGGTTTAATCAATTTAATCTGTTTAACTTAATGTTAGCATGCAAAACCTAATTCATACATATTCATAAATTAACTAGTTAACAAGCATTTAATTAACTATACAATAGTTTACTAACAATTTCATAATGTTAGCATGCAAAACCTAATTCATACATATTCATGAATTAACTAGTTAACAAGCATTTAATTAACTATTCAATGGTTTACTAACAATTTCATTACTAAGCATTCACATCATACAACACAATTTACGCTAATCATCACATGTTTATCATAATCATGATTAATTAAACTAAAATCATGAAGTTAATACAATTAATTCTAATATGCTACTATGACCACAACATTTATGTAATAATTCTAAAAAAGAAGGAAGAACCACCTCGCGATCGGCGCTGAAATCGGTGCCGACGGACGAAGGCGGCGGTTTTCCGGCGACTATGCCGGCGGTTTTCCGGCAGCTCCGGTGGTTTTCCGGTGACTGCTCCGGCGAGGCAATCGGAGGTAGGGGTTAGCACCGCCTCGGTGAGCTGAACCCAATGGCGGTGACGACGAGGGCAGCCGCGGCGGCGATGGCCACCAACGGCGGCGTCGAGTGCGGTTGGGGCGGTCGGCCGCTCCGATCAGACCCACGGCCGACCCTCGACGGCGGCGCTAAGCAGAGGGGAAAGGTAGGGGAGGTCGAGGGAGGAGCTCCGACGTCACGGCGGCGGCGGTCCGGCGCAGACGGCGGCGAAATCGCGTCGGAATCGGCGGGAAATCGAGGGCGATTTCCGGCGTTGCGACGGCCGGACGGTGGCCGGGCGTGGTCGAGGCGGCAAGGCGACGGCACGACCGGGCTGGGCGGCGTCGACCGGCGGCGAGGGGCGTCGACGGCGGTGGCAGAATCTCAGCGGCGGCGGTGGTGAAAACGCGGGTGGGGGTTTGGGGAGGAAGACGAGGTGTATAGGGCGATGGCAAAGTTGTAAATAAGACTTGACTCGACACGGGCTCGAGTCAAGAATGATAACGGACTCGGAATAAATCCCAGAAAAATCTAGAAAAATTGGGAAAAATCCCATAAAATCAAACAAAATATCACAACATCTAAATGACATGTCGTATAACTAATAACCCACCCGAATACCATCTAACGCGTCCTAATGCGTTATTCGGCCTAAACTAATTCTACGGCCACAACATAAAAATAAAATAAAATCATCAACTGTATACTCTCATATCTACTGATAACTCAGTCTGCTGATGCGTATCTGACGCTATCATCGATACTTGGGTATACATAAACCCTCATAGCACGTGCGCACGGTCGGCCTCGGCCCCGCACACGTGTTCTGAAAGCTGAACCGACTCAAACTACGGTCAAACCAACCGGCTAACGACTATAAAACCCTGACTCGAGTCGTGGGTTTTACAGTACATGTGTGCACGGTTCCGTGCTGCTCCTCCGCAGTCCCGACAGCTTTCATCGCTCGCATTCCTCACCTACATATATATAGAAAAACCGTCAGTAACGAGTGTTACCGGCCCGGAAAAATAACTAATATCAATCTGGCACGGAGAGCAAACTCTCCTGTTGAATGAAAACCATATACTTCCTCAAGAACTCTCATCAGGGCACATACGGGAGCCGTCGCCCTCGGGTCGATAGCGTCCCCCTATCTTTCACATTCTCATGCCTCGGCCATTTCTCTATTGCTTCTCGCGTCAAATCTCATTCCTTTCCGCCCTCTGCACCTTCCATATTACTCCTGGCCTTGAGCACGAAGGTCGAGTACTCTCAGGCAGTCGCCTTCAGTACCCTTTGAAACCACAAGTCTAGACATGCGCTGCAATGCAGTACCCGTGAACCTCCACACTTCTCCGGGTTTGAGGAACTCAAAGGTGGAGTTGTCAGGATCCCTCGGGAATGAAACGGCCCGCACACCATTCCAGAGCCCACTATCGACGCACACATGCCCGCTCGCGTAGCACGGTAGTCAGATTTCCCTCATTCCATCTCTCACTGAAAACACGAAAACTATACATATATAGGCTTGGGTTGGGATTTATACAATAGGCCCGAAGGCAACGTGAGCTGGATCTGAAGTTCGAAAACAAACTCGAGGGATCTCATCCTCGAGGGTTATTAATCCAAAGAATCGTTGGCTAAATGGCCCGAGTTAAGTGGGATCCGATAAAACGCCACTTAACTCGTCCTGCACATGATAAACCAAATACACAATAGAATAGCGTAAATCAGAGAACGAGTCCTAAACGGACCTGGTAGAAGCTCCAAACGGGTCCACGCGCCTAGGCGGCGAGCTCCTACACCGTACCTACACAATCAAGCTAAAAACTAACGCCCGCATGATGAATCACACATCCTATAGCATGCACACACAATCAACACAATCACACATCAATCAACACACATCAACCTATATCAATTCTAGCAAGTCTACTTATGCTAGTTTACATTAGATCATGATCATTACCTAGTTACCCTAATTAGTTTCTTAGCTTCCATTTTTAACACCACTCAATCAAACAAATTTCATATGTTATCTTTAATCAAATCTACATTTATATATATTATTATAACACACAATTCACCAATCCTAGCATGCAATTCTAATAAGCAATACTTTCAAATAATTAAGTTAAAATAAATTATACCTCGTGTCGTCGAAAATCGGCGACGGTTAGGGTTTCTGTTTGGTGGCTCGAAACTCGAATTTGGCACCTAGCGGCGTCCGAAGTCCGATCAGATTGGACCGGGTGCGTTCGGCGGATGATCCGGCGAATTTCCCACGAATCCAATTTTCCGGCGGTTCCGGCGGTTTTCCGGCGAGTGTCGGCGGTTTTCCGGCGGATTCCGACGGTTTTCCGGCGATGATTCGGGACAGGGCAATCAGGGGGTCTATCGGCACCAGCTCGACGAGCTTGGTCCGATGGCGGTGTCAAACAGGGCAGCCGAGGCGGCGATGGCCGTCGACGGCGGCGTCGAAAATGGGCGGCGGCGGCGGCGTGCTCCGATCGGGGCTCCGGCCGGCCTCGACGGCGCTCGGGATGGTGGGGGAAATGTCGGCGACGGCGAGGGGGTGGTCGTCGGGGTCACAGCGGCGGCGGCGCGGCTCGGACGGCGGCGGAATCCGGCTCGAAGTGGCGACGGTCGAGGCGGCTTCGTGGCATCGTGGCGGCGCGCCGGCAGGCGATCGGTGGCCGGGGTCGGTCGGGGCGGCACGACGACGGCGAGGGGACGACGGGCGGTTGGTTCCGGCGGCGGGGCGGCAGTCGACGGCGGTGGCGGCGACGAACGAAGTGGGCGGCGAGGGTTTTGGTGAAGAAGGGTCGGGAAAGATGAAGAAATGCTCTAGTGGCAGTTTCGTAAATAAGTATTGACTCGATTCCGACTCGAGTCAAAATAATAACTAGTTCGTAATAAATTCTAAAAAAAATCTAGAAAAATATGGAAAAATTCCATAAAATAAAACAAACACAACAACATCCAAATGGCATGCTCTATAACTAATAACCCACCCGAATATAATCCAACGCGTCCTAACGCGTTATTCGGCCTAAAACTATTTCTCCGATCAAACATATAAAAAGAAAAAAATACTGCATACTTTCATATATTCTGATAACTCATTTCTCACCATCTTCTCGACGTTATCATCATATATTCAGGTACACCTGACTCTCATCGCTCATAACTCACGGCTGGTCTCGACTCAGCACGCGGTTCATGAAACTGACTCGACTCGAACCAACGGTCGAACCGACTGGTTCGGTAACGTAAAACCCTGACTCGAGTCACGGGTTTTACATGCATAGTAATAATAAAGTGAGAAACGGCGTTTGATTAAAAGGTGGAGATATAACCGATAATATATAACAAAAATACAAAAATAATAAATGAAATTAATATAATTAAACTTTTCGTCCAATCTTTTAAATAAAAATTTAAAATATTAAATTATTATATTAAGTAGAATATTAATTATAAAATTAGAATAAAGCCGCCACCCGCCTACAAAGGCCCGAGTTGTTTGGGCTGGTGTAGAAAGGGTGAAAACCCTAGCCCTCCCAAATTGACGACCGCCCAACTCCCCTCGCCGCCGCCGCCGTTGCCGTCGCCGTCGCCGTCTCCCCTTCGACGCCTCCCCTCATCAACCTACTCCACTGCCGCCGGGTGACACCCCTCGACAGCCCGACGTCTCCCCTCGATCGCCGTCTCCTCCTCCTCCGTCAATCCTCATAATCCCCTCGCTTTCTCCACCTCCGACCAGAACCACCACAGGCCTTTTAAAGACGTGCGTTTCTTATTCCTTTTGCTCAGATCAATCTCGTAATCGGAAAACGGGAGGATTCTCGCGAAATTTAGCCGAGATCCGTCGGGCAGGCGAGCCATGACTACACGGGGTGGAAGTTATTAGCTTTCTTTTTCTTTTTTAATCAACATGAAGAGAATCGGATACTGATGAGATGGAGAAGGGGATGTTATATATCTATATATATATATATATATATGGGATTTGTATTTGTGGTGTTCATATGGATAAAACGAGTGCAGACTGGTCCAAAGTGCGTTCACAATTTGGTGTGGTGAATTTCGATTTGTCCGAGATTATAATATCAGTGTTTTCTTGTTTGTTGCTCGCGATATGATTGCATGAATGAGGTGTAAAAGAATGCAAAATTGTGGAAGTTTATTTTTTTGCTTGTGTGTATTGGCCTGTGCGAGCTCATGTTGTATCTGTTTGTGATGATTGTTAAATGATTTTTTTATTTCCCGTTCTTTTTAAGTTTTATTTTAACTCTTAGTATGTTCTTCATATTTTTAAACAATTGATTGTATCAGCACTGGAACGTTCTACTTCATTGGAGCTTCTGTGCACATTATTTTTTTCATCCTTTCATTTGATGTGGCTTGTCAGGCCAGTTTCTTTTTCCCCATAAAAAGTGTTCGTTCTTCTATTACTTTCTATTTGGGAAATCGATATACTTCTAAATTCCTTATAATTTTATCCTTGATTTTTGTTTTATGTGGGCAGCAGTTGGTTACTTTCTAGTGCTGATATATGGTGTTTCGTTTGTTAAAGGATTTGAGTGTTCAGCTTTTTTTCCCCTTTTTTTTCAAAAAAGAAAAAATTAAGACACTAGGTCCCTAGATTAGTGCTGATTCTGAAAGCTTAAGTTGATCGCTTCTGTTTTTTCTGACATTGGGAGTTTACAAAAAAACTTGTATTTTTGTTCCCGTTTGGGTGTTTCTATTTGTTTTTAGCTGCAGAACTTTTTCTGGTCTGTCTTCTTTCTATTCTATCTCTATTGTTTGAGAGTCTGAGTACCCAAATTTTCACTGCTATTTTCAGAATGATATTGTTGAACGTGTTCTTGAGAATAACCAGACACATCAGTGATGGTATTTTATTATTTTTTATCTATCATGAATCATGATTCATTCATGGGGCTGAGTCATTTTGTTTCCAACATTTAAGACCACTTTTGAATGTCTGAAAAATTCATACCATAAGCTTTTATCATGAAAATAAAATTTGTTTGACTTAACACGTTCATGTGAAGGTGGTTGATGTTTTCATCTGGAAGCAAATACAGAAAGAACAGTAAAGTTGTCTTGCGAATTCTCTTGGTCTCACATCTAGGCCCATCATAATTAGGGATGATCACTCTATCTGTTTTTAAGATTATTCACAGCTGAAATGGTCTAACTTAGCAATCCTTCAGTTAAAAGACTCTCTTTGTTTCACCTATTACTTTCCATGTTTCCGTGAGCTTTGAACACTTTAATTGACAATATTTTTATGAGTATTTACAATTTAAAGTATTTAATCTGTTCTTTGGAGACTATCCTATCAAAGACGAAAAAGACTTCAAATGTTTAACTTGTGAACTACTTTTTTCTCAGTTTTTGTATCAGTAACGTGCAATGGGAAAAAAGAAGGGTGAGGAGTCAAGTGCCCCTAATTCGAAGACTAAAGACTCAAAGTCTGCAATGCCGGGAAAAGAGAAGTTTTCTGTCTCTGCCATGCTGGCCAGCATGGATCAGAAGCCTGAGAAACCAAAGTCTAAGCACTCTTCTTCAAAGGCAAAAGCAAAACCTACCTCTTATATGGGGGATTTGGATCTACCCCCATCAGATTCAGAAGAAGATGAAGTGGAAGGACCCGAAATTGATGAACCTATTCGGCGTGCCACACGAGCTACTGCGAAGCCAATGGATGGTTTTGCCCCTTCTTCCAAAGAACTTAAAAAACGTGAGAGGAATGATATGATTGAGGCCCATAAGTTGGAGCAAAGTAAACGGGAAGCTCTTCGTGATGATAGGGATGCCTTTGTGGTGGTGATTGGCTCCAAGACCTCTGTCTTGGATGGGGAGGATGAGGCTGATGCCAATGTCAAAGATGTTGCTATTGAGAACTTTTCTGTATCTGCCCAGGGTAAGGAGCTTTTGAAAAATGCAAGTGTGAAAATATCACATGGTAAAAGGTATGGCTTGGTCGGGCCCAATGGAAAGGGAAAATCAACCTTGTTGAAGTTACTTGCATGGCGCAAAATTCCTGTGCCCAAAAACATAGATGTGCTTTTGGTGGAGCAGGAGGTTGTTGGGGATGAAAAAACTGCTGTTGAAGCAGTTGTTGCTGCCAACAAAGAACTTATGGATGTACGTCGCGAGATTGAAGAGCTTAAGGATGGAGGAGATGAAAAGGATGGGCTTGATAATCAAGGAGATCGGTTGGCAGAGTTGTATGAGCAGTTGCAAATATTGAGTTCTGATGCGGCAGAGGCACAAGCTGCGAAGATCCTTGCTGGTTTGGGCTTTACAAAGGATATGCAACAGCGTCAAACCAAATCTTTCAGTGGTGGTTGGAGGATGAGAATATCATTAGCCAGGGCCCTTTTTGTGCAGCCTACACTTCTTCTCCTGGATGAACCCACCAATCATCTCGATCTTCGTGCTGTTTTATGGTTAGAGGAGTATTTATGCAGGTGGAAAAAGACTCTTGTCGTGGTCTCACACGATCGAGATTTTCTTAACTCCGTTTGCAATGAGATAATCCACCTTCACGATCTAAAGCTGCATGTATATAGAGGCAATTTTGATGATTTTGAAACTGGTTATGAACAAAAGAGAAAGGAAATGAACAAGAAGTATGAAATTTATGAGAAACAAGTAAAGGCTGCAAAGAGGAGTGGTAACAGGGTCCAGCAAGAGAAAGTTAAGGATCGGGCAAAGGCAACTGCTGCAAGAGAAGCTTCAAAGGCAAAGGGTAAGGGGAAGGCAGATGATGATACACCAGCACCAGAAGCACCAAGGAGGTGGAGAGATTATAGTGTGGAGTTCCACTTCCCTGAGCCAACTGAGCTGACGCCACCATTATTACAGCTCATCGAGGTGAGTTTTAGCTATCCAAATAGGCCAGATTTCAGGCTATCAAATGTTGATGTTGGGATTGACATGGGAACCCGAGTTGCTATAGTGGGACCTAATGGGGCAGGAAAATCCACTTTGTTGAACCTATTGGCAGGAGATCTGCAGCCTTCAGAAGGTGAGGTTAGACGGAGTCAGAAGTTAAGAATTGGGCGGTACTCCCAGCATTTTGTTGATCTTTTGATCATGGAAGAGAACCCAGTTCAGTATCTTCTTCGGCTTCATCCAGAACAAGAGGGACTGAGTAAACAGGAAGCTGTTCGTGCTCGTCTTGGCAAGTTTGGGCTTCCAAGTCATAATCATCTTACTCCAATTGCCAAGCTCTCCGGAGGTCAAAAGGCTCGAGTGGTCTTTACTTCCATATCCATGTCGAAACCACACATCTTGCTATTAGACGAACCAACAAATCATTTGGACATGCAGAGCATTGATGCTTTGGCAGAAGCGCTAGAAGAATTTACTGGTGGGGTGGTGTTGGTTAGTCATGACTCAAGGCTAATATCTCGTGTTTGCGAGGATGAAGAACGGAGCCAAATATGGGTGGTGGAAGATGGAACAGTGAACTTCTATGACGGTTCTTTTGATGAGTACAAGGAGGAGTTGCAGAAAGAGATCAAAGCAGAGGTGGATGAATAATGCTTCTTTTCCCTGAATACTTGTTAAAGCTTTAATGTACCCTTTTTCCTATATATATGTGGTGTTTAATCATGAAGTATATGCCCTGCATAGTTGATGAGAGTTGTATTTTCCTTGCGTGTTATTTGCATTGCACTGTCATTGTTTTTTTATAACAGCACAGCAATAATTGCTTTGATATTAATTTATACCATTGTATCAGTACTGTTTCTTCTATTGAAGTTGCTCTTGGTTCATGGCTAGTGCTTGTTTAGCTTCATTCATAATCAAGAAAATTGTTTTTAATCTTTCAAAAAAATGCTTTTCTGGACGTAATTTATTAGTCTAAAAAGTAAATTTAGATTTTAAGAGCTACGATATTTTAATTTGTCATAATATAGTGTTTAGAATAACGATGTCACAATGATTCAACTGGTATAATATCCAATTTATTTGTCTCGATATTTTTTCAAATAGTCCTAGATTATTTCATGTGGTTATTGCTGGCTAATAATATTTAGTGTAGTTATTTGTGGTTAGTAGTATGGTATTTTCGCCAAGGATGTAGTGGGGAACAAAAAATCAATTTTGACCATTTTGCCCTCTAGTATTCATCTTTATATCTATATCTACCTACCAATAAAACTCACCGAGTTTATTTCACTTAGATTGATTTTGGGCTCACATTTATTAAATTTAAGTTAGGTCTAAATTCCCATTAATATTTAATTTAAACTATATTAAAGACGGTTATTTCCAACCACGAATAAATATCTTGTAAGTTTTCAATTTAGAATTGTATAATTATGAGTAATTTTTGCTTATATCATGAAATAAGAGTTTGTATACGTGCTTAATTTGAAAGTGAATAATTATGATTATTTAAAGATATTCCTACTTTTGTTATAAGCATAGTTAGTTCTTTTCAGTTTGTAGTTTTCTTTTCACCTTTAGGAAATCTTCATCTATACACTAGTCAAAGACAAAGACCTAATATATAAATTCTTTAATTTATTTTTATTAAATAAATAAAATTTTTAATTAATATATGGACAACTAAAATAAATAAGGAAATGAATAAATATGTCATACTTAAAGTCGAGCGGGTAAACGAGCAAACGAGCAGAGCTCGAAGTCGGCTCAGCGCACGGCCCACGGGCCTCAAGTCCGCACCCAATCCGTCCGACCTGTCTAACCCCGTCCGATTGCCCGCGTGCCCGAACCCGCTGCCTGTCTAATGCCGCCCGCCTGACAGTGCCGCCCGCTTGACCCCCGCCGCCACGGCCTTGGATTTTCATCCAATGGCCCAGGGGCTGCGTGCTGCAATGCGCTGCAAATGGGCTGCAGCGCATTGCAGTAGCCCTCTTTGAACATATATCCTCAAGTCGACTTCAAGCAATTGAACCCCCTCTTTGAACATATATCCTCAAGTCGACTTCAAGCAATTGAACCCACAACCTTCAGGCCTTCTACTTGAATACCTACCATCTAAACTATCTACCTACTTTGATATTACATTACATATAAATAAATATAACTAGTTACAATTAAATTTATTAGTATATATATATATATAATATAAAGAATATATTATTATACTATTATATTGAGTTGAACTATGAGTCGATTAGTCGAGTTCGAGTTATAACCAGGTCAAGTCGAGTCAAACACTGCCTTATTCAAACTCGGTTCAAAAGATTCGAGTTTAAGTCAAGTTCGAACATGAGCATTTAAATGTTGAGTTTTGAGTCGAATTGAACCGAACCGAATGTCAAATGCTCACGAACGGGCTCATTCAATTAACAGCCCTAAATGTAGGTTCACAAATAAAAGAGTATAATAATTAATTTACATTGAGGGATGAAAGAGATGTAAGTCATAAATTTTAATTGGTTCAAATCCTAGAAATTAGCAAAATTTTAAATTAGTATGTAATTAAAGAATAATTAACATAGGCCATCCGATGCATCCTATACACTCGATGAATGTATTAACGTGCACACTAAAAGTACTTAATTGAGCTCTTAGTTTAAAAAAATGTAGAATAATAAAAAATATTTAATTAATAATAATATTTATTGATTCAAAAACAAACATTCTTTTTATGCATAATAATAATAACTAATAATATAATTATAATAATTATAAGATAAGATATTAAAAATATACAAAGAAAGATAGCATAGGGATAAAATTAATTTCAAAAAGAATTTATTATTTATGAGTGACAGGTAGAGTTTGAGTTAGTAGATAGTTTCAAGAGGTTTAACTCTAAATTTTCATAATTACCATCAAATCACTTGGATTATGGAAACATCATCACCCAATTCTACTGGCTTCACTTCTGCTATAGCGATGGGGGAAGTGTTGGGAATAAACCACAGATAATCAAAGTATACGACAGCAGTAAGCAATAAACAAGTGTATGAAACCACAATATTGTGAATCTAACGTGCAGTAATATGATCAACAGAGAAATTAAGAAGAATATACTAGCAAACAACATGGACGACAAACCACTCAATCTACAGAGAGGAGAAAAATCCACCACGAGAGAGATCAAAATTGTCTTACAATCTCTCAATCTCTCTCCCTCAATCTAGAAGCAAAAATCATCTCTTCCCAGGTTGCAATGCATCAGCTCAACATAGACTCATTCCAATGAAGTCCAAGCAACACTCAAAACTTTTCTGAAGTGACTGGCTTGGTAAGCATATCTATTGTATTGTCATTGGTATGAATCTTCATAAGACGAACTAGCCCCTCATTGGTGATCTCCAAAAGTTTGTGATACCACATATCATTATGCTTAGTTCTAGTATGAAAAGCCTGAATCTTTGCCAGGCGTACAATACTTTGAGAGTTACAATGCAGTTCCACCTTATTTTGTGTGATTCTCAATTCTGTGACCTTATCTTCATCAATTGAGGGACACAATAATGTAAATAACCTGAAATGCTGTGAAAGTGGAGTAGTAACATGTTTAGACTTGTCCATTCTAAATCTCTCCAAGACCTTCTCAATGTAATTCCCTTGAGACAACCATAACTTTCTACCTTCCTCTTCCTCTTCCTCTTGATCTCCATGCCAAGAATTTTCATGGCTTCACCTAAATCGTTTATGTCAAATTCCTTAGACAATTGAGATTTCAACCTATTCACATCGAATTTACCCTTAGTAGTAATGACATATCATCCACATATAAAAAGAGATAAATATACATAGAATTATCCATTACTAATACACACAATTATCATATTTAAATCTAGAGTAAGCAACAATTAGCATGAAGAAAACAAACCTATTGTCCAACTGGCGAGGATTTATTTCAGTTCATAGAGCAATTTCTTTAACTTGCATACTCTATTATCCTTGTCTTGCTCCTTGAAACCATCAGGTTGATACATTAAATAGTTTCTTCCAAGTCACCGTGGAAGAAGGTTGTCTTCATATTGAGTTGCTCCAACTCCAAATCCTACATAGCCACAATTGCCAACAAAACTCGAATGCTAGTGTGCTTCACAGATAGGGAAAATATCCCATTGTAGTCAACACTTTCCTTTTGTGCATATCCCTTTGCTACTAATCAGACATTAAATTTTTTTCCATCTTTTTTTAAATAAAGCTTCTTTACACCAAAAAATTCACTTACAACTAATAGCCTTCTTACGTTTAGGTAACTTCACCGAGTCTCAAGTCTCATTTTTATATAGAGACTTGAGTTCTTCCTTCATAGCTTGTAGCCACTTGCTTGCCTCCTTATTTGCCTGACCTCCTTAGAAGAAGTAGGATCACCATCTCCTATCATCAAAGCATAGCTATAGCAGTTGCAAACCCAAGTCGAACAAGAGCTTTTAAAATTCTTTTGTCCCTATCCCAGGCTAAGTTGTAGTTCTTCAAATGTTGAGGTGGATCATCAATGGTGATGTCCTCCACCTCAGTGTTAGAAGACCTTGCCTCTTGAGATGGTTCTTCAATTTTGATTTCCTCCACCTCAGTGGATTCCGTAGAAGGAATCCTTCAACCTCCTATTTCAGCTTGGCAATTTTAATTCCATCATCTTTACCGTCCACTACCTCCTCCTTGAGCCGATCCGGCTTCAACATCCGCTCCTCATCAAACACAACATCCTTGCTAATTATGACCTTATGTAAAGTAGGATGCTAAAGTTTGTAGCCCCTTCACTCCTTTCTTGAACCCAAAAAGACACCCTCCTTGCACTTGGAGTCTAGTTTGGATCATTGTAAATCCTGTATAAGTACATAACAAGGACGACTAAACACTCTCAAGCCAGAGTAATCACATGGTTTACCTATACATACCTCTTCAGGAGCCTTGCCATCCAATGTAGTGTGTAGTGATCAATTGATAATGTGCAAGCCATATTAATTGCTTCTACCTCAAAAGTTTTTCTCAACCCCACATGAAGCCTCATCCACCTAGCCTTCTCAAGCAAGCTTCTGTTCATTCTTTCTACAACATTATTTTGTTGAGGACTATACGGTGGTATGAGGTGCCTAAACACACTTTCCATCTTATAGAAATCAGCAATTTCTTTTGAAGTATATTCATTAACAAAGTTAAAGGTTTATAGTTCATTCTTAATTATAAATTGAATTTTGCCAAATTAGGTATTAGATGTGAGACCAAGTTGAAGAATATCATAATCCACTTATCGTAGAAAATTTCGTTCTCGAAATTCCTATACTTGGCCAGTTTTTAACCCCAACGCATGTCATTCTCTGGCCTGTGACCAATAATCTAACCAACGTCTATAGCCGAGCCCACCATAAAAAATAAAACCAAGTTTTTTTGATACCACCTATAACGGCTTGCTCATTCTGAAGAGGGGCCAAGTGTTACAATATAAACTAAGTGCCTTGTAAATTAATTTTTTATTAATTTATCAATATAAAAAATAAATCCATGACATATATTTTTTTAAACTATATAAATTAAATCAAAGAATTAGTTAAAATTTAAATTCTAAGTCATGACATGAAATAAAATATAAGATAGCCAATGCTCAAAATCAACTAAAACCCCCATGAAACGAACAAAAGCGAAAGCCCATTGCCTTGCAAACATGCTGTAAATATAAAAATAACTAAAATAAGAAAAATTAATAGTCTAATAGCAGAGTCCTCCAGCTATCCCGACATTAACCCATCCATCTATGCCCACACTTGCGGAGACAATTCAACGATAGTGATAAAAATACTAAGTCATATAATCAAAAGAAACAAGTCAAAATTATTCCACAACATCATTGATTGAGTCTTTTAGTGATTATGAGTATATGTCAAACTTTAATTATATCGGGAGGGGTGGCCGCCGCATCCAGCTACAATCTTATATATGCGCACACACGCTACATGACCCATGACTTATAATTATCAATATTTGTCAATAACCCACCCTATCGGTATCACAAGTGTATAATGAGTCATCTTGTGTCATTTTACCATTACGTCCTATCACCCCTTAGGGCAGGTATTTAATCTTTTAAAAATTTTAAGGGTGCTGCCCTATGTTAGACTAAGTAAATTGTTTGAACTCGGTTGTTCTCGGTACTTGGTAGTCGAATTTAAACTCAAGCTGACCAAGATTGTTAAATAAGAATATATAATATTTCAAGTAGTTATACATACCTGAAACTTGCTAGACGCACCACAAATATGACATAAAATCCTATTCTGGGATTTACAAGCAAATTATACATTAAAACGTATAATTTCTTAGCTAAATGGATGCATGGTGATACGTTGTATGACACATAACAATATTAAGAGTACAATCTACAAAAATATATCAAATGATAAATAGTTAATTATTTAATCAATGCAAATAAAAATCTAACCATGCCAATAATTAGATGTACTAATAAGTGAATCGATTATTTATCAACCTATTAATTAATAATATTTTTTTATACTTAATAACCAACAAAGTAATACACATATAAACCAATGATAATTCTACAAATAATTTAGTTATACTAACCGTTAGAATATCGATCATATTTTAACTTATATATCTTAATTATAAACAGGATCTTACCCTAGTCATCTAATACTTACTTGAATGCACTATAGATTTTTAACTTAGTTAACTACTTTTGAAGAGATGACTTAGGCATATTAGTTTGTACTTTGGGCCGAGTATATACAAATAGTATCAGAACAACCTAGTTCTATATTGGATAATAGGTTGGACTATGGACATTGGTTAGGCTACTGGTCACGAACCATATAAGGACGTGGGTTAGGGCTATCAACAGGTCAAATAGTAGGAATTTCGATGACAAAATTTTCTAAAATGAGTGGGTTGTTAGATCATCAACTTAGTCCTATATTTAATACCTTTTGCAATAAAATCCTATTTATAAGTGAAATAGACTATAAATATTCAACTTGGTTTACCATTTTTGAAGAAATGACTTAAGCCCGTTACGTTGTACTTTGGGTTAGGTCTTTACAAGTTTAATCTATAAATCTGCGGGTATTTTCATCTAACAGGTTGAGCCTGATTATACCACAAATCGTTGTCTCCAAATCTTCCTAAACTTCATTGCCGATGGTATCGGTCTTCCTTTTCTTATCATAGAGTGCTTTGAAAATCCCTTGTTGTGACAACATATCCAACATCCTGCCTTGCCAGAGATTAAAACTATTCTCTCCATTGAATTTTTCTATCTCATATTTAACACTGCTAGTCCCTTTAGAATCCATTTTAAAACTATGTAACAGTCCCAAAACACAAACTTACCTCCAAAATTTGCAAACTGTATTGCTCTGGTACCTATTTGTTGGAAATAAACCACAAATAATGAAAGTATACCACAATAGCAAGCAATAAATACATGTATAGAACCACAATAATGCCGATCTAACATGAAGTAATATATGATCAATAGAGAAATAAAGAGGAACACACCAACAAATAACATGGACGACAAACCACTCAATCTCCTGAGAGGAGAAAAATTCCTCAATGAGAAAGATCAAAATCATTTTACAATTTCTCAATCTCTCTCTCTCTCAACCTAAAGCAAAAGTCATCTCTAGCCCTTATAACCCTCAATCTTATGACAAAATTAGGTTACAACATGATTTGGGATGAAATACTAATTACACAAGTGAAGAAATCACCAAAAAGGGGTTCGAAAACCGCTCAAAACCCATGACTCGCCATGTCGTGGCGTTTGAACAACCATCCATCATTCGGACGCTATAAGACTTCACCAATTCCACGAGATAGTGCCTAGGCCAGCATTCTCCGACGTCGGGACGCTAGCCCTATTCCTCCTTCTTCCTTTCTATGCACTCCAAGGATTTCGATCCTTCGGAAGGGTTTGCGGAAGATTCTGGTTACCAGCAACCTATGGCCTCTGAGCCCTCGTCCATGTCCTAGTCTCCACCCACCCGCCACTACCGAGTTTTTGTTGCTGCTCACCCGCCCTTTTTCTTGATTTCTTGATTCTTCCCTTACCACTCCTATTTTTTAGTGATACTGTCGATGCAATGTTCAAATCATAATTTTAAATATCATACCCACGATCGTATCATATTTGGTTTGGTTCAACCATGTTGAATGGGGTTAAATTATACTTTAAAATTATAAATAAAATATTTTATTAAATATTTAAAATGTATTTTATCATTAATATTTTATTAAATACCGATTAAAACCTTAAAATTTTTAATAAAAAATTAGATTAATCAATATTTTATATTAAAAAAATAAAATACCAATTAAAATAGTATAAAAGAATAAACCATATCGGGTTTACGGACGTATTTGATATACCAAAACTATTGTTCAAACGTCGAAAATTGTAGTCCGGGTAGCTCAAATAGGCCTGATTTTGTATTTACGAAATGGGCTTTTAAACATAGTCTATGGGCTTCCTTCTATTGACAATTTCTATCACCAACATATCTAAATACGAACTCAAGGTCCAAATGGCAAAGAACACTCGGGAAAAAAAAGAGTTTCAAAGTTGAATTTTGGTCTATTGCCGTATTTGAACAGAATTCTCGGTAGGGGAGGAGAAGAAATACCCAGATAATGTTGCTCAACAAACTTCAACCTAACCATCTATTTTGTCTAATTTAAGTATAAAGAAGAATATCCTCTTTGAATTCCTTGTGCCTCCTTTCTTAATCAATCTTTTCTGTTGAAAATCATGGTAAGATCAGTAGAATGTCACCATGCATGGCTTTTTGCTATGAAATGTGAAGAATGAACTAAGGGATTACATCAGCAAAATTCTAACAAATTCTAAGACAAAATTTGTTGCCTGCCAATGTGATACTACATGTGGATATCTGTCTTTCCTTCTAGAGAATGTGTGGGTCTGATCTTGCCCACAATCCCTCTGGATGATAAATTCTGAGGCTTGTCAATTGCCATCACATCGGTTTCAAGTTTTAACAACCAGCTCATAGCCCTTCAACTGGGGGCACAAGAAAAAGATGTTCACATGTGGCTCATATAATCTGAGTCAGTTTGGAAAAAAAAATTCTGGGACAGCTAAAAAACTATTCAATTTTATCAAACAAATACTATAAAATAGATTTTGGTAGTCAAACATTTCCTGTTTCTAGGTTCTCTCTTCTTTGTTTGATGAATACGCAATCTTCCAACATTTACACAGCCAACATCTACGTTTCTACACGTATTCTTCGTGATCTTCGTTTCTGATGAGCGTTCAAAAAATGTTGCTTATTCAAATAATTGAAATGCAAAATACATTCGAAAGTTGTCATCCAAAGTCCAGTAAAAACTTTGAAAAAAACAGAACTTAACTAGGGTGGAAGTTGACAAATTTAACTGTCATTGCCTTAAAATATTTTACGTGTATCACAGCTTGCAGCTTGCATGCATGACACTCCAACTTATGACTTGTGAGCTGATCCGTTACAATTCATGAACGCATGGAATTTCAGACTCTGGGTTCATTTGAAACAGGAGAAGAATCTGAGTAATTTATCAGAACAAATTATAAATTTAGAGTCTCCATGCTGCTTCTAATTTGGTGAACCATATATACCGGGCACAAAAAACAGTTTTTTTTCTAAAGTGACCCAAAAAAACAGTTGGGCCATTAAAGTTGTACTCTTTCACACATTTATGCATCGGCGCCGTCGATAACGAACGAACAACCGGTGCTTTCAATTTTTGGTGCAATTTATTTTTTCAACGCTAGCTAGATTGTCATTAGGGATGTAAACAAATCAAAACTTGCTTATAATTATTTTATGGCTCGATTCCGGTTGAATTCGTGCTTATTAATTTTATACTC
>JAURVB010011915.1:0-52099 GCA_033002965.1 Piper betle | reverse complement strand
AACAACAATAATAAATAATTATTCATGGGTTAACTCATAGGGTTCGATCCTCTCCTAAACCTATCTGGTCCCTGAATTTACAATCTCTCCACTGTAATCCAATTATCAATTATTAAGGGACCTTACTATGGCTTGATTATTATATTATATTATATGTTTATTATTAGTTTTTTTAGATTGGTTTGATGTCATAATATGGGTTTATTCTAAGCTTCCAACTTAACAATAGTTTTTACGTGAGTCATTTCTATCTACCATTTTACTAGTTCTTATGGCCCAGCCCCCAAATTTTTTGGGCGCTCCGACGATGGATCTTTTGTTGCATCTAAGTAATCATCTTGGCTCAAAACTTATGTAGCCTCTATTCTTCCCATAAACTCGTGTATCGCCACCTAACTTAAATATAAACAACACACCGTGCAATATCAGTGCTTTGCTTTCATTCAAAGTGTGTATCCTTCGAAATTTCTTTCAATCTGTTTGGGTTACAACCCATCATGACGAGGAAGTCCCAACTTCAGTCCCCATCGTTTCTTATTATTATTTATTTCTATTTTAACAATTATCCAATTTTTTTACTGCTCGTGACCACTCTCTTTGTTCATTTACAACGTCCACATTTGCATCCATGATAAATATTTTCCCTTATTTGGCAACAAGAATTGATGTGGGCACTATTGCAAATGAACCGCTGGGACTCGGCTTAAAGTTCAAATGACATTGCTTTAGGCTTAAGGGACGCTCATGACGACGGACCATTTATGCAAGGTGGTTTGAGGAACTCAAAGGTAGAGTTCTCAAGATCCTTCGGAAGTGGAACGGACGCTCACCAAATCCAGAGCCCGTTTAAACTAACGCGCGCCCTATCTCAAGAGGCGGTTGTTGGTTTTCCTCTGTCTCATATCTCATCAAAATACTCAAAGAAATCATATAAAGGCTTGTGAATGGATTTATATAATGAGCCTGAGGGTAATTTGTGGTATATCTTATTTTCGAAATCATACTTAAGGGGTATCATCTTCAAGGGTTATTAATCACGAAAATAAAATATGTCTAAATAGCCCGTGTTAAGTGGAATCCGATAAAACAACCCCTTAATACATCCTACGATTTAGAAATCAAATTAACAAGAGTATAACGATAAATAGTGAGAAGAGTCCTAACGGACCTGTGGTCCAAACTCCAAGCATAATGTTTGCTTTACGGCGAGTTTAGACTCTGAAACCTACATCGAAGCCCATTGCCAAGTAAAATATTGACATCTCTGTATGATACATGCTCGTTGTGTATGTTTACATCATCAGTACATTCTAATAAAGAAGATTGTTAAATAAACATATAGCACGTAAGTCGAGACATAATAAAAAAATAACTAATAACAAATAATAAATAAATACACATGAATAAATAAATAATCATTTAATAAATAAATACATAATTATTTAATATATAAATCAATAAATAAATTAGTTAATATTAATTAATCATAAATAATAATAATATCACAGACATGGAATACGTAATCAAATATAATAAATAATAGTATATACACAACGAATAAATAGATAAATAATTAAATAATTAAATAAAGGTTAATAAACAAGAATAAGATAAATATTAATAAGTAAATATATCAATAATAATAACAAACAATCACGTAAGCATCCATCATATATAACAAACATAGAAATAAAAAGAAATAAATAATAATAAATAAATAAATAAATAAATAAATACTCATAACATCAAAATATATTAAATAAGATGAATATGCATCTAAACTAATATAGGTTCTACAATTATCGAAAAGTTTAAAAAATGGTTAAAAATGGCTAAAAATGAGTTGAACCAAATTGAACCGAGTCAACTCGGGCGAGTCAACCGAGTTACAATAATATCGACTCGATTGTTCAACGGTGGACACAGATGCGGGCAAATAGGCCGGCACAAACGCATGAACAGGACTCGAGCTGATGGATGCGAACGTGAATAGGTAAATGCAAACGCAGGTATACAGGTCCAAACGTGGCTGGACATTTACAAGCCTTGTAAGGCTTAAAGTTCTCTACATAAATCTACAGTTCACGCCATGTATGAAAGACCACGTACCATGTATTCTTCGTGTAGCAGTAATTACACTCCAGGTGTTTTAGAAGACCTTTTATTGCGTTAAAGGTATATGAACAGACACTGCAAGTGAATTACTCAACACACGACCTCTGCAACATAGACCTCGAAATCCATTTGCAAATTGAATCATCAACCAATGAGAATTGTAGTCTGCAACATAGACGTTGAAATCCATTTGCAAATTGAATCATCAACCGATGATGTGTAGGAATTGTAGTGGAGATCACTCGAAAGTACTCCAAATCTACTAGGTGCTTCAATTGCGGTCGAACGAGCCATCTAATGAATGATTTCAAATATCTAGCACAAAACCAATAACTAAAGAGGCCTATTGCACCAGAGCTCTCATCAATTTTTGTTGTCAGAAAGGAAAAACTATTTGTTGCGGATGCAAATGTGGGCGTCGTTAAATGAGCATAAAGAGTGGTAACGAGATGATACATCTACGGGTACCATCCGTAAATTGGCCTTCCACTGGGCATAATTGGTACTTGTATACGTAGATAGGTCTTCCCTACTAAACTATCGATATAATAGATAGGTCTTTCCTCCTCTACTTGTGATATATTGCTTGTTATTATATAAATATAACTTGGTTTTTCCATTGGAGAGGCCAATCTACGGATACTATTTTATGCAATATCAGGAGAAGGAAGCGCTAGCACTGACAGTAAATTTAATCCAAGCCCATCTCTCACCACCTACAGCCCAAATTACTGATTGCTCAAGTCCAAGCCCAGGTTCTGCACACATCTTCGATGTTAATTAATCTGACAAAAAATTTAGAAGTATGTAAAGCATATTCTCCTTGTGCGAAAGGCGGCATAACTCATCCTCTCCATGTGGCAAAAATTGCACTTCCGTTGTTCCGTTCGACCATGTTTCACAAGTTTAAGTGAACATCGACGAGCCGACATTATTATATGTGAAATGCTCAACAACGTTTGCAAGTTGAGTATCCTATGTGGGGCTGTAAAAATCAAAAGGTACGTGCTGATGTTCGGTTCCGTGTACAATAATGAGTTACAATAGGGCCGTTAGATAAATTGTTAGTCACATGAGCCAAAGGAGTAATATTATTTGAGATCTTTTAATGTAATCTCATATTCTAAACCTATTAGGATAAGATCTTATTTATAAGTTAGAAAAGACCATAAATCTTTAATTTAGTTAATTACTTTTAAAGAGATGATTTGCCCATTATATTACGCTTTAGGCTGGGTTATTACAAATGATATTAGAATTTCCTAATTTCGTATTAGATAGTGGACTGGAATATAGACGTTAGTTATGCTTATAGGCTAACTCATGTCGTGGGCAAGTAAAAATTTCAGGAATGAAGGTGGGCGGACGGTAAAATCTCTAATTATATCCTATATCTAATATAAAATCTTATTTATAAGTAACTATAGATTTTTAATTTTGTTACCTACTTTTAAATAGATAATTTACGCTCATTCACTAACACTTTAGAATAGGTCATCAGGTGATTTTTTTATATATAATAATAATAAAAGTATCAATTGAAGCGGACAGTTAGATAAGAGAAATTTGGACTAAATAAAAAAATAACTCCGTCTGATTTGATGAATAGATATAAAAGCTGCTACTACAGACAGTTGTAGCCGGTACCAAGCTTAGTCATATAAATACATATAATAATGTCTATTAAATCTTCCATATTTCTGCGTATAATAATGTGTATTAAATCATGGAAGACAACCAATACCACTCTGATCAAATAACCCATCCAACTGAAATGTAATTTGCAAACCCGTCAAGCTAGTCCAAAATCATTACGAAACAATTACAACAAATTCAAACCAACTTATAACTCGGATTTTACGATCACACCTCTTTAACCACAACAGCCACAGCTCAACAAAATTACATGAAAACCAATACGTCACAACTATCCATATGCATAAGATATATACAGTCTCTGAACCAACAAACACAACCCACATGGCCTCCCACAATAACCAAACCAAACCAAAATTAAACCAACTCAACCCATCCCCAAACCCACGAGCATAAAGCTAGGATTTTTCAATCCTCCCTCAAAAATTTTGTCAACTATCCATGAGCATCACGATATATACACTCACTGAACCAACAAATATAGCCCATATGGCCTCACACGACAGTATCCAAACTGAACCAAAACTGAACTAATGCGGACTAACCCCAAACACAAGAGCCAATACGTTCGGTGTTTACAATCCTCCCTCAAAAATTTCTCCATCGAAATTTTACACAAAAATGTGATTGAAGGTTAAACACCACAACAATCACAACAATACCTTACAAATTTTGCAAAAATATATATATATATATATATATATATATATATATATATATATATCGTAAAATATTTCTCAGCAAAAGGCAAGAGGGCATTCATGCCCCCAACTTTAATATGGGCAGTCTAATCTATTCTTATTATTAAAAGAAATTTTTTTAAAAATGTCTCTATTCTTATTATTAAATAAATAAATAAAAAAATGTCTACTACCTTCTCCCCTCCCGCACCGCTCCTCTCCCCGTACCAATCGCTGCTCTCTCCCTACCACCGTGCGACAACGATGACCCACTGCCCATCCACCTCCCCCTCCCGGGCCCCTTCCTAACTGTCTCCACCTGGGCGGACACCGTCCAATAGTGGGGCATGCAGCACCCCTCTATGACCACCGCCCCTCTATGACCACTGCCCTATGACCACCGGTTGTGGCGTTCCTACTAGAGCTCCCTCTGCCACCTCCTCTCTAGCCTCTCATCCTGCATCATCCTCTCCCTCGGCCCCCCGTCACCATCTTCGTCGCCACCCTCACCGCATACAACTCCACAATCGAGCTCAGCTAGCTCTGCCTCCTCCCCAGTGGCGCCTCCCTCCCCCTCCTCCACTCACCTCACCCCTGCCCTACTAGCTCACCATGAGGGGGCCAAACATGGCCGCTAGCAGTCAAATCAAGCCACGGGCCACGCAGCCACAGATGTGTCTGTGCAACCTTATGTGGTTGTGCGGCCTTATGTGGTGGGGAGGCCAGATTTGCTGCCACCATCAAGGTCCATTCTCCAAGGTGGGATCTAGCCGTCCTCCGGCTAGCCGCCACACAGCCGCATCGGCCACATCCAATACAGGCGGGCCTTGTCTGGCCGCCTACCCGGCAACTCTGATTGAGGTCGGATCAGGTTGCGCGGTCATAGACGTGGCCATGCGGCCTTATGTGGTGGGGAGGCCAAATCTAGCCGGCAACAGCCATATCCAGCCGCACAACAAATAAAAAAAAGTTCCCTTCGCCGCCACATATGTCGTGTAGCCAGCCATGTCCAGCCACCCCATGCCCGGATTTGGCTGATGGGCGGTCAGGGCCAACACGGCCATTTGGGGGAGGGGTGTGTGTTTTTTTTTTGAAAATAATAAATCTGGACCGTCCTTGTAATCGGACGACCTAGATTAAAGTATGAGGCAAAAAAATTCTGCACCTGGGGTAAAAATTTGCACCTGGGTAAAAATCCGCTCTCATGTATATATATAGACATGCATAGTAATATAATCAAATTAAATAAAAGTTACAAACCTGATATGCTTCTTAATAATAAAAGAATAAAACTTATGTATAATAAAAGAGTAAAAAAATAATTTTCTACAAGTGATTGGCATGTTACCCTTTAGCCAAGCTAGGATTACTTAACATGTCATGTTTGAAAAACCATGACATCATTTGACATCCCCTTCCATCCTAATTATATATTCATTCATTGGAATAGGTAAAGTTAGAGTTACTAAAATTAATAATAGACATCTCTTTATTTTACATTTATTTATTTATGGAAATATGTAAGGTTAAGAGTTACCAAATTTCCTCCACAATGTCTAGTAAACAATATATTATTATATCTAAACTTTAAATGCATAACCCTTAAATAATAAATGATTTTGAAACTATAAACCTACAATTTTCTACTTGGTTCCAAAATATTTTAACATATGGTTATGATCTTAGCCACTTTCATCTTCGCTTATGTATATACACAAGTTGTTTGCCCGGGCCTTCATAATATACACACATTATGATAAAAGTTTAATAATATAAAATTGTCATCATGGCATTTTGCACACCTGCACACATTCATAACTTCATACCTATGAATTCAAGGTAAAGTTCTTTACGGGTTGAAGTATAAGCCCATAAGAAATTGTGCCCTAAGCAATCCATGGCCTAAACAATTTGAAATTGAGTCGTTGCTTCCTAATTAGACCTAGAAAATCTAGATCTAAGGGCCATAAGTTAGCTCACAAACACATATACAATCCCACAATCCCACACTTGGATTTAATGATGCATCTACTAGTAACAACACAACTAGGCACACAATCAAACCAGTAGCAACAAAATGCACATCACTGTACCGCAAATAGCAAATCAATGCACATAAATCAAACCGGTTAATAAAACAATGCACATGCAACAAGCAATGGAATTCCAATTTTATTCAGAATAACAATTACATCAACAAGGAGCTAATCTCATTTTCTGAACACAATTACAAAAAATAGTTATAGCCAAATATTTTGTAAATGGATCTGCTAAGTTATCCTTTGTTGGCACCCTTTCAATTGAGACTTCATGTTTTTTCAACATATCTTTAACATAGTGATATTTCTCTTCTATGTGTTTGGCTTTGGAGTGACACTTCGGATCTTTTATTATAGCAATTGTCGATGTATTATTACACATTATAACAACAGACTTCTCAATGCAGGGAACCATCAATATATTCTTCACGAGTTTTCTTAGATAAATAACCTTCTTGGTTGTCAAATTAAGAGCAATACACTTACCCTCCATAGTGGATTGAACAATACATTCATGTATCTTGTTTTTCCATGAAACTGTTCCACTTCCAAACATAAAATTGAAACCAGAAGTTGATATTTTAGTATCCACACAACCCTAATAATCTGAATCAGAATAACTTATTAACTCCAATTCGTAAGCTTAGTGAGACAAATAAAAGGATTTAGTCCTCTTTAAATATCACGTAACTTGTTTAAGAGCTTCCCAAAATTTGTGAGCTCATAACTTGTTTAAAGTAGCTCACCCACTAACAACATCACCCATATTTTGCACTAGCTTTTATGCCATTTTCCTATAAAGCATCTCACTTACTTATTTTAAATATTTTAAAATATAATGTTATAAATATTACTTATTCAGATTGCATACAGATTAAATCATCTAAATTTATATTGGACCCAAATATTTTTGAATATATTATATATTTAAAAAGTCTAAACCTGAATTTAATGTCAGGATGTTTCCAATTAAATATAAACAAGTCAGATTATTACATATAAACTGGTCATATCATTATCGGACTTAAAAGGATAACATACCTTACGGAGTGAGAGGGAGAGTAATATCAATAGCGACATCACTCGCGAACCTTTGGTGCTTCCAACGATCACTCGTCTGCGCACTCATTGCACAACAAGTTATGGCCATCAGATTGTAATGAGTAGGGGTGCTCACTGGGCAAGTCAAATCGTGTTTTGTTCAATTCAATCTCAACTCATTTTATTTTAAGTTTGAATGGAGGTAAAAAGTATTTGAGATGATTTGAATTTGAGTCGAGTTCGAAATAGCTTGATTTATATTTATTGATATTTTTTAATATAATTCATATTATAATTTAATTTATAATTAAAATATCTAATATGAATTAGACACAATTATGCATAAAAAATAATTTAATCATGCGTAAATTTATTTAAATTTAATACCCTATAATAATATTTTATAACTTGGTTATATTTATATAAAGAAATTTAACACAAATATGGTTAAAAATTTTATTCGTATAAGATATCGAGTTTCGAGTCAAGCCGAAGTTGTATAGGTATAAACCTAGACCGGACTTATTTAATATTGAGTTAAGATTAGAGTCGAATCTTTTAAGGTCGAAATCGAGTTTAATTGAGTTTTTTAAGTCGCAATCGAATTTTTGTGGGCTGGTTTTAAAGATTCGTATGGAACCAGATTAATTAATAACCGTTTTGGGTTCCAATTGTTCGCTACTCGCACTTGCGCCGCACGTCCTTTTGCATGCACGCCGGCGAGATGACGATGGCCATTTCATCGCCGGTGACCTCCCCTCCCAAAGATCCCAACTTTCCTGCCCTACTTCGGTCCAATCCAGGTCTCCTCGCTCCCACAACCCCAGGGGAGGAGAAGGTCGACCATGGTGTTGACGAGGAGGAGGCCGACCTTCGTCGGGTTGGCGGTGGCCCTCTTCCTCGGCGTCGCCGTCTACTTCCGCCTCTGGTCCATCGACTCCACCTATTCCATCGAAGACGCAGATCATAAGGTCCCCTCCTGGCTCCCCCACCCTCCTTCTTCAATCCACGTGTTTTTTGTCTCTGTTTGGTTTTGTAAATATTATTTTCATGTTTCTTGTTTTTTTAAACCTTGTTTCCTGGTTGAAAGGCTTGTTAGGGGACAGGTTTCAGCAGAACTTTTACCTATTTTATAATAACTCTGCACTGGATCAAGAATAAGGCATTGCGTGTTTGCATGTATCTGCCTTTTGGGGTAGCAACTGATACAATATTGCCCCTAATACAAAACCAGATTAATAGAAGCAATTCTCAAGCAAGGAATCAGGTGAACTTGATTTGCTGAAGCAGCTGTTGAATATTTTGGCAAGAGGGAAGTATTAACAGCTTTGTTTGCTCGAAGGAGTGGCTGCTTTATGGTTGGGGTCAGTGAAATTGTGAATTTAATTTATATTATTAAAATAAATAGTCATGAATAATATTTAACGTAAATACACGTAAATAAGATTACACATATTAATGTAAATTTCTTATATCTTTTATTTTTTAGGCACAGTAGCATGTAAATCACCGGGTGAGATATGTATAATCTAATTAACGGGTGGACTCCTATAAAAATTATATAAATACGATTCACATTTAGAATATTAATCTCGCTGACTTGTTAATGTAAATTTACAACCTAAATTCACGGATATAAATAAAATTATCAATTTCACTTCTCTGTATTCTTCATGTTGAATGAGATGGGGTTACTAGTTGTGACCACTTACATGAATCGAATCCCAGATTACACTTGTAAGCAGTCCTTCTTCGTATGTCATCTCCGCTTTGCTTTTTGATCACTTTTGCAAAGTCCCATCACATTTTAGTGACACGGCAATGTCGATGCCGCTGCCTTGTCTTTTTGTAATGCATGTTTTTATGCTGGACATGATCGTAATTTGTCATGTAATAAGTACTAAATAATTTCCCAGTACGTAACAACGAGCTTTTGATGTTCAATTTGGCATCTTTACTAAGATTAATCAATATGTATGCACTTATCAATGGCAGACATATGAAAACAGGAAGTTACAAGCTTGGATTCCTATCCGACAGCAGCATGAACGCGCGATGCTCCGAGAATAAAGCTGTCTCTACCTTGGTTCTTTAGTGCATACTCTTTTTGAAGAGAACCATTCTCTAAGCCATATATAAGCCAATATGCGGTGCATACTAAGTGAGGATCTTTAGTTAATTTATTTCACTACATACCTTGAGTACAGTAACCAGTACCATTTTTAATGTATAAATGACATGTAAAAAAGAGTTCAAACTCTTGGCGGAGGGACCAATTTGTGAGAAAACGAGCATGTTTGGTCCAAGACGCGGTCGACTAATTACATGACGATTTCAACGTTTGCATGTTCTATGTCTGGTTTTAGTCGTAGTTTTGCGGCGTTAATTTGAGTGTTATACGAGCACACTAACTAATGTTTGCTGAATTAAATGTTTTGTGGGCTGTAGCGGTCGTCTATTATGAAATAATTCCTTAGTTTTTAATATTCTTTTGTCACCTTAGCCGAGATAAAATTCTCTCTTTTTTTAGTACTAGATTAACATGCTAAATGTGCATGACCGATTTTGGTGATCAAAATTATATCAGATGCAACAACCTCATAACATGTAAATATGTAAATCATATATATATATGAAATCGACCAATTGTCATGGACTTGAAAAGCATTATAAAGGTGGGACCAATGACTTGAGAAGGATCTAGCTGCTACCATAACTTTGAAACTTATTTGATAATTGTTTGCATCGAAGATAAACATTGACATTGGTGGAAGCATCAATAATCAAATTGTTATATGTCACATCTAGCAAAGCAATAATGATGATATTATAGAAGTCTAGATAGCATAACATGTAACTATCATCAAAGGAAAAATAAAATAAAAATTCAACAACCATGGTTATCTTATTAGAAGAATGACATCGAATCAAGTCTTTGGCGTAATGTTAATTTATTACTTTCATGGATGCATTTCTACACCGCCTGGTCCAATCGCCCTCAATATATAACAAAGTACGTACCTTTGCTTATAGTTTGTAAATTACTCAAACATTCATTAATTGGTTGATGGACAATATGTTGATCAATATCCAAACAAAGAAAATAACTTGGAACAGTCATATACAGAGTCGTGAGGCTAAATTGATCATAATTGAGTCATACCAAACTTTTTCCCCCCGAGATAACTTTTCCACGTATGAAATGAATCGATGTGCTTACATACCTGCAAAATTCGGCTCATCAAGTCCAGGTAGACAAAAGGATAGAGTGGATGACTCAACAAGATAAAGGATGAACCTATCACACATTATCCTGCTATAAAATATCAGATATAATGGTTTCAATGTTCTCTATGAGCTGGGCTAAGGTGAAAATATTGTCTGCCCCCTTATTCCTTTATACCTCTTAATTTTCACCGTCCGACGAAATCAATGCATTTCCCAAAACTTGGGACATGAAAGTTTTTCTAGAGAGGAAAGTATGTAAATTATAAGTTAAGTGTCAAGTTAAACATCTTTTTGTCCTCTCCAATTTATTTGTTTGGTTATTCCCGCATTAGTTTTAGGGTAATTGATGACTTGTATATAAATTAATGGAAAACCTTATTCTCTAAGTTAATTTTTGAATTAAAAAAGACATATGAAGTCTATTTTAAGTCTTGGGGTCCAAAGGACCCAATAATAATATCAAAGTCAAGTGGGTTTGTATTATCCTAGTTTGCTTTATTGTAGGTCAGCTAGTCCAAATTTTACTTCATGGTAGGTTAGATGGTAAGTTAGCTAGTCTAAATTGAAGTCTTTTGCTTCATGGTAAATTAGATGGTAAGTTCGCTAATCCAAACTAGAGTCTCTTGTAAATTTACTGTAGCATGTCAATTCTAGCATGTGTAAGGTAGAGATAACTTGAGTTGCTTGATTAATAAGGGACCTCTGGTGGCAAGATTTGATTAGATAGAATTGGAGCCTCTTGAAATTTCACCATAAAATGTGAATCTAGCATGTGTGAAGAAAAGATTATTTGTATAATCTAATGTGTGAGGGGAGAATTCTTGAGTTAATCTCATATCAATTTTAAGGGTAACTTGTATATAAAATAATAGGAGATTTTATTCTCTCAACTAATTTTTTAATTAAAAGAGGCCTATGAAGTCAAAGTTGACTGTTTAAAGTTCTGCTCTCATACTTGGTAAATGATGGTTTAAGTCTTAGAAAGTGAAAATCTAAGTTTTGGGAAAATAAGTTGAATGCATTGAAAGTTAGAGATTCTATCAATATTGCCATAAATACATGTCCCATGGTGGTTTAGGCATTTAAATCAACAAGTTTGAGATTTAATTTTTGGTAAAGCATAAGAGAATTTTGGAAGAAGACTAATGTTGTCAAAGTAAAAGTCTACTAATTGGGTTCTATTTTAAATTGTCAATTATTTTTCCAATTAATTTCTAGTGGTATACTCTTTAAGTTTATCTCAATATTATTTATCGTTTTATGGTGTTATTGATCTATATCTTAATAAGAATTTTTTATCCTTTTTTAATTATTTTGTGACTATACTTTTATAATTATAGTGGATTGGTGGGGGTAGATTGATAACCTCATAGTTTTTTTCTTTATTTTGAAGAAGGCTTCTTAATTAAATATTATGCCTTATTATGTCACTTTTGTTTTAACATTTTATAACAATTATCTTTTGTTAAAATTAAAATTAGGTCTAAATATTTCCCAACGCTGCCGTGTAGTGCAACTCAATTATATTATTTTTAGCATACAAAAACATAACCTCCAACAATAATTTAATCAATAATATGAATAGATATATAAAATCAATTTAAAAAACACTTCTCCGAAAAAAAGAACTAAGATTAAACAAAAATGTGCATTGATTGCACTCTTGGACACATATATGATCTGTTCTTCACCAAAACCAGAACATCATTTTTCCAAAAACAAAAATAGTAATCGCACTCTCCAATCTCCATATATCTGATTACGTAGCATTAACAACCATAAATATATATATGTAGAAGATGAGATGAAACTGCAAAATTATCAAGTTGATGATGACGGCGGTGGTGGTGAGCTGGCTAGCTTAGCTAGTCTTGGAAGCCGATCTTCTCCCAGATGGCGTCCCTCACCCTCCACAACTCCCTCCCCTTGAGAGTCCCACCCACCCCTTCTTCCACCGAGCAGCTCACCGTCCCCCGCCGCTGCCGCCGCCTAGCCGCCTGCCTCGCCAAGTACTCATGCGGCGGCTCCCAAGACCGCTTCTCCTCCACGTCCACCACCACCTCCTCCTCCCCTCGCGATCACACACTTCTTCGTCCACCGCCGCGATCCTCGACCAGTCTGGTATGTTCACCGGCACCGACACCGACGGCCTCCTCGGCGCCCTCACATTCGGCCTCTTTATAACCTCCGCCTTCCCCGAAGCCGCCGACGACGGAGAAGGCGGCCTCCACAGGTCCGACTCGTCGAACTCGAATATGTCGGCCGTGGTGGCCGGAGAGACGCCGGAGAAGGGGAGGAAGCGGGAGGTGGACATTTTGGAGGTATAAATCCGATCATGCAAAGCTCAGAGAGCTGCTTGATTTGGTTTAGTTGGTAGAATATATTTATGGAGTGGGGTTGAAGAAGGGGATAGGCATATATGAAGTTACTGAATTATCCCTGGCTCGGTTGAACGCTTCTTATTTATTCATTATCAATTATTTATTCTTTCTCTTTTATCATCTTAAATAATTAAAGACAGACAAAACTTTAAAATCCACAAAATTATTAATGACAAAATTTTGCAGGACGGATATCCTCCTTATTGGCATTCTCCTCTACTATCCGACCTTAAAACCAATGAGTACAAACACGAGCATTAATAAATTTGTGTGAATGATTTGATGCATGTAAATCTATTTGGTATCGATCCAATTTAATTTAAATGTAATCCACTGATCCTTTCTATTTTCGAGTTGGATATTTTATATAATTGTTATATGGAAATAAAATATATTGAATAACTATATATATATATATATATATATATATATGCATTGCATAAAAGCTATAATTTATGATTATTGTAGATATATGGTATAATTTTGTCTTTAACAAATTAGATTAAACAGAAATCTCATGCATAAAACTAAGAAAGATTGTAATTCTACTCCGATTTAAGTCACATGAAATTTCTTTAAACTCAACTCGAATATGAAAACAAACAAAGCCAAATTATTGTTAAGCCCAACCTCCACCTGCTTAATAAATAAATATACTCCATTGACACGAGTGTTTGGATAAGCCAAGCCAATTTTAATTAAAAATATGGCCGTGTGGATAAGACGTTGGAGCCGAAATGTTATAATAACAGGGCAGTGATATCTACGAGGGTATCGTGGTGGATTGTGATTGGTGGAGATGGATTATTTTATGGAGCGTCGATTTGCTGGCCACGTTTGTCGTCTCCACATGAGATCATGCGCAGTTAAAGGATTAAAAAATAAAACAAATCTTAATCACAATAGAATTCACAGCAAATTTTAATTATAATAGAAAAGAATTAAAGGATTTAAAATAAAGCTTAATATAATAAAATAATAATATTTATTAAAAGTAATAAAATATAAAGGGTAATATTATAAAATAAATAGAAGACACGTGACAACAATATATTAAAAGATATTATTATTTTAATATATTAAGCTTCATTTTGTTAATTTAAAAGAATTAAATAATTTATAAAATCTATGATATCTCAATGCAAAAATATTGATTTTTTATTAATTAGTAATTTATCTTTGGATGTGTTAAGATGCAAGTGACTTCTACCAAATATATTTTTATTGAGATTTTATTATATTATTTCTTCTTTTTTTCATTACAACCAATTTGATTGTAAAGGATATATTATTTTTTATAAAAATTTAAAAATGTATTTGTAAGAACCTAGAATAAAGTTTAGATAAAATAAAGATTAAATAAATAATATTTTAATAAAAAAATACAAAATTAGATGAAATTACCATAGGATGATCTTTAAAACATACTTCATAAAATCTTAGTTAATTAAAAAAACTTCATTAAACAATAGAACTCTATAGAATATAACTTATCATAGAATTAATAATTTTTTAACACATCATGAAATTGATAATTGATTATTGGTTAGAATGGATGTTAAACAAACAAAGAACTCAAACAATGTCTTTTTTGTATAAATACATGAAAGATAAAAAAAACTAATAAACCAACCTAATTTTAAAGTCGATATGCATGATGTTCAATATGTAAACTTTAAAATATAATATTATCTTAATGTGTTATTGTTAAGATAAGGGAGTAGTTAATTTTGGCTCTATTTATGAAATTTAAATATGATAACTCGTGGTAAAAATATTAAGAATATGTAAGTGCGACTTCCACTGAGTATATTTTCATAAATTTCATTACAATCATTTTTTATTTCACGTCTAATTTATTTGACTCAATTTGGTTATTCATTTTTTAAACTAATTTTGCTTGCATGGAAAAAGAATGAAGCACAGAACGTCAATGCAAAATATAATGTATGATGAGAAAAAAAGTACAATATAATATCTTCCCTATAAAAATAAATTTAAGTTAACAATAAAAATATATAATATTATTTTAATGTCTGTAATGAAAATAAGAGTAATTCATAATTGTAATTAAATTATGAATCTTATAGATCTAATCTTACTCGTTATAAAAATCTAATGGTCATGATAAGAAATGTAATTTATGGTTATTTTATTATAATTATATTTCATATGAAATTTATAGATATAATTTCACTTGTTTTGATGGAGATTGGACCAGAAAAGATGGGAAGAAAGTGTGAGTAAACGATGAAAAATCAATTTAAGGAAGGAAAGTCTGCAAGTTGTTAATTAAGGAGAAACAACCCTTAGTTAGTTAATTTTAAAAATATAAAGCATTAGTAAGTGAAAAAAGCTCAAATCTGTCAAAATTAAAGCATTGAGACCTATGTCAGAAAATAATACAAAAGTAAGGTAAAATTTATAGTTTATAACTATAATTAAATTAAAAAATTTATAGATTTAATCTGTCATTATAATAATCTAACAGTTAATGAGATAAAACATAATTTATGTTTATAGTTAGATTAGAAATCATATAAATCTAATCTTAAATGTTATAATAATCTAACTGCCACGATTACATTCCCTTTAAAATTCTTTAAATTAAAAAAAATCTCTAAAATTTGTGAACTCGACAAATGAAAGAAAATCGCCATTCTTTGTATTATTAGATAGATGGATAGATAGTTGTTAACCAGAGCGATGCGCGGTCAAATGGTTTCAAACAATCTTAATTACAATAAAAATCAAAATATATTCTAATTATAATGAAAGAATATTAAAGGGTTTGAAACAAATCCTACTTATAATAGAATAATAATATGCATTAAAAACAATAAGAAATACAGGGTACTATTGTAAAATAATATTCTAATTGAATTTGTATATTCTCAATACCTATTTTTAGTATAAATTTATACACAAAATTAATTTTAGGAAATGAAATATCTTAATTTTTAAAGATTTCTTACTAACGTCAAATCTAACCATCCATTTAGATCATATTAATATAATTTTTTGTGAGTTGTAATTTAAAGGCTATAGTCAACACAAAAGTCTATACGGCACAAAAATATGATGCTAATTTTCTCGTTTTAATTTACATATGATGACGGAATACATGAAAATTTAGTGTCCTCCTATATATACTTTTTATTATTAAACTATGTTTGTTCTAAAAAATCTATTAAAATTTGTTCACTCTAATTTTTATTCAAAATTTCAAGCTTCTGAGATTGAGCAGACCCAAAAACTTTTTTTTATCTGAGTTCAAGTCGCACGTTGCTCAATTCATAGCCTACATCGCCTTAAATTAATAGACAAAAAATAAGATTCATCCCTTTAAAACAAAAAAGAACTGGTTGAAATTTCAGGTTTTTTGTTACTTAGGACATAAATATATAAATATAGGGGAAATGATTTGTTATAAAGTCTTACATAATTAACTAGAGAATTATGAATAAGAATATTTGTTTATTCTTGAAATAACAAAATTGTTATTAAAACATTTAATATGTGAGTGAATTGTTTAAAGTTGATTGTGCCTTGCAGCCATAATAATCACAGTAAGATCTTTCAGCAGATTAATCTCTAAATATAGATAGATGAAGTAGTTAATATAAAATTTTACAACATGCTACAGATGGCTGATTTTACTGTAGTAATGTCAATGCATTGACTTCGTACCTTCGACTATATACCAAAACTCCTTTGCGAAAGAAAAACTACATATAAAGTTCAGACAACCAATGGTTTTTAACCACAAAGTGGACTTTAGACAGGCCCATCACTGGTACCATTTAAACCCCACATCATGACAACAAAACGTTGATTGTTGCTGTGAACAGAACACTATCCGAGATTACAGTTCAATTAGGGGTGTAAACGAGCCAAGTTGAGCCGAACAAGGATGTTTTTAAATTTGATATAATTTTTGACATGCATGATTGAACTTGTTTGACTACTTGACGAAACTTTGATTTATTATGGGTCGAGCATCTCGTTCAAAATTCATCGTATTTGGGTTTGGCTTGTGTTCGACTCGTTATAGTTTTCGAGCCGAGCTCATGTTTGTATTTGGCTCGTGCTCGACTTATATAAGATCAAAAAAATTTTTCAATACTATATAAGTTTAATGTAACCTCAATAGTATTAACTAGATGAGTTGAGCCGATTATTTTTTCGAGTTTGAATATATTGAACTCAAGTTTCGAACCAAGCTAAGTCAAACACTTCTTAGCTCAAGCTATATTTGTTGTTCAACGAGTTATCCATTTCAAGCCAAATATTTTTTCGAATACAAAATTAATGAGTACGAGTTTAAGCCTAATCGAGTCGAACGTAAAATGCTTGTAAGCAGGTTTAGTTTGTTTATACCACTACATGCAATGTGCAGGTGTTATATAGGTTGATTTATTGAAAAATGTGAAGACAAACTTATCATTATGGGCTCTGTTATAATTTGGTGAATTAAAAAAGTCTTATTGTCGGAGAATATATATATATATATATATATATATATATATATATAAACATAATATGTGTTGTTATTTTTTTAGGAAATTTATTGATTAAAAAGCTACAATCTAGAAAATGTTTCTTCTTATATAATCTGAATATTTTCTGTTATTTTTTAAAAATTTGTTGTTATTTTTTAAGAATTGCTGTCATTTTTTGAGAAAATTTATTGGTTTAAAAGCCTCTATTTATATAATCAGAATATTTTATGTTATTTTTTTAGATTTATTGTTGTTTTTTTATATTTGTTCGTTTTTGTTATTTTTATGAAAGGGGCACCGGTGCACAATTTTTCTCAATGCAGGGAGGAATGGCGGTAGGGAAGGAGAACATGGGTGGAAGAACTCAGTGGCCGCAGGGGTGAGTGGCATGGGACTCTCTTGTGCTATCTAGTCCGTGTGGGCTTCTACCAGAATTTTAACCATGGACGATTAAAATGGGGAAGAGGCATATGAACGTGAATAGAAGTAGGGAAATGACTCGCTATGTTGTAATGCAAGCAAGAAGGGGTTTAGCAGAGAGTGTGACGCGTTGTTTGATTGGCTTGGCTTGGCTGGAGTGTTGCGTTAGGCGGACTTCTCATGGCATGGAGTGGCGAGTAAAAGTTTGGGAAGAAGAATGATGGCTGGGTCTCGATCCATTGCCTTGTATGGAGACGATGATGATTCGTGCTTCAATTGCCGAGCTTGTGTTCCAATCATGAATCCGGGTTTCTATTGAAATTCAGTTTGTATTGTTCATTTGTCTCTTGAAGGTTTATTAATATATCGTCTCAATTCTGTATATCCAACTTTAATCAGATGTAGTAAGTACAACCTATTCGGATATAAGTTTGTATATATACAAGAGATGAGTAAAGTTGCCAGCATGGTATTGAACTTTTGATCTTATATATCTCATTCTCACCATGATGCCCGCGTTTCGTGGCTCTGAAAATCAGGCACATCAAATGCCATTTTGTACCAGAGCAAGAAGCTCTTGAGAAGGCGAATGTGCAGTGACCGTGTAATTTTTTCGAAAGCCATTCTGCAACGAGCTGATCATTTGGTCGGTTTGGTTAGAACCAGACTAAACTATTTACTCAATTAATCGAATTGAGTTAGTTTGATTAACTAAATAAAAATTAAACTATAATTACTGACCAAACCGACCCAAACCATCCCAACTGAATTAATTCAGTTTGGTTTAGTTTTTAACCAAACTCTAACTAAATTAACTAAATTGATAAATAGTACTTGATATCATTAAGTATTCACTCTTAAATGTTTATTATAATTAGTCTAAAGTTTTATTTAAGAAATAAAAATTGTTAGCGTATATTTAGAGATTAATCACAAAAAATTTAATAAATAATGTTCTAATTTGAGACATTATATAATAGATACACAATATTATATAATAGATACACAATATCTAATATATTAAATTTTTTCTCTTGCATATATATAAATATATATATATTCAATAAATTAAACTAAAATAATGGTTTTATAAATCTTTATTATGTATCATAATGAATAGAAATATATAAAGACACATTTACAATAAAAAAAGTGAAAATTTAATATAAATAAATTTTTTTTATTTACTAGTTTATTTAGTTTGATTGGTTTTAATCGAAAACTGATCAAGCCAACCAAACTTAAGTTTTGTTAATTTTTTATTTCAACCGAACTATAATTAAACCGAACTAACACCAAACTAAACTACTGAAATAAGTTTGGTTTAATTGGTTTAATCGTTTAAACCATGCTCACCACTACTCTACATTCCACTACCATGCGTTTGCTTTACCCAACTTGTTTAGTTTATATCCCCACAACATTTTCTAATCTCGTTCATATTAGAGTTCATACTGCAATCCCCACCAAAACAATGTTATAATCTTGCTCAAATTTAAGACTCCCAGAAGGTACGACAATCGAGGTGTCTCTTCCACCCTTTGCTTGCGATCATCTTCTACTCGACTAATGTCTCATTATCTCTCCCTTATTTAAGTGACAAGAAGAGTGCAGTTTGTCCTCCAGAATGTTGCTTCTTCAGTGAATGGCTAGGACCATAGTTGCTGGAATTGGCCGATTCGAATCGGATCGGTAGCGTACCGATCCGATTTCGGGGCCGAATCGGTCAGCCCCGAATCGGGCCGAACTCGCCCGATTCACCTCGATTCGGCCGAGTTGACTCTGAATCGGAATCGGGGTGAATCGGGAGAACAGTTTTTGGTAAATTACTAAAATACCTTAAATATAATATTTATTAAATTATTTAAGCGGGGGTAAAATGGTAATTTTGATTTTAAAAGCCTAAAATTAACCCGCTCCCCCCACACCGCCGCCGCTCGTCCGCCCTTTGCCGCCTAGTTTCGCCGTGCTTCCCCGACTCTGGGCTCGCCATTGACCGGGCTGCCAACCTCGCCTTCGACCTCGCAACGTCGCCGTCGACGTGTGGCCGGACCGAATCGGCTCTGTGACGCATGAATCGCTGCCAACTCCGGGCCGCCGACTATTCCTTTGACCGGGCTGCCGACATCACTGCCGCCCTCGCAACCGGACCTCCGATGTGTGGTCGGCCGACAGTGCAGTGGCCGCGAGACTCACCGCCGACCGGCTGCAGGCGGCGGCGGGGGTAAAAAGCGGAGGGTAGCATTCTCGTAATTAAAAGTTGACTCGAGTCTAACTCGAGTCAAAATAATAATTAATTCTAAATAATTTAAAAAAAAATCTTAAAAAATATTTAAAAATATCATAAACTATAATACACAGAATAATATCAAAATAACATCAATACCTAATTTTAATATATTTATATTATGAATTGTCAAATTATTATATATGACCGATTAAACTAATTTGGACTGATTCAATTGAACCGATTCCTGTCCGATTTAAACCGATTCCGATTCCGATTTATGCAACCATGACTAGGACCTAGGAAAGGTGAAGGTAGGGAATCATTAGCTGGGCTTGTTATGGGCTTCAACAACACCACAAGCCCATTTCATGGCCATATATATATATATATATATATATATATATATATATATATATAGATGAAATTAGCGGTCTAATGTTGTGAGTATTAGAGCTGCTCCTAAATTATATTCGAGTTGGTTCAGTTTGAATTTCTTTTTGTTGCTTTGGAAATTAAACGAAGGTCGACTTGAAATTAATAAGTGCATGAAGTATGATAAGAACTCAAGAACAGAAGTTTTCAGGTCGATTTAGTTAAAAATTTGAACTTGATGTATTTGAGATTAATTGAATGTTTTACTTACTTCAAATAATTTACTTAACAAATTATCCATTTATTATCTAATTTTGTATGTGTAGTGATTACTCATTTACCGATAGGATGCTCTATGGTTTATAAAATTACCACATGTTTTACGATTTAAAAACCATTAAGTAAGAGCTAGCCAGATTGGAGCTAGATGGAGCTGTCGGCTTAGCTCAAAACTTATTGAATCAAGAATCAATGATTCTTAAACCAAAGATTACTTAATATATGTTATCAAACCACTTGAACTCGACTCTCATAAGAATATAAACTCGTAGGGTTGCTCATTGGAGAGTTTGAGTCAAATTTTTCTTAACTCAAGCTTTGCTTGTTTGATTTTGATTTCAAGTTCAAGTTTTGAACTAATATTTATTTGAGTAGGTTTGAGCTCAAATCGAGTTTGAATCAAATTCAAGCTAGTTTGATTTGTATTTAATGATATTTTTTGTATAATTTATATGAAAATTTAATTTATAATTAAAATATCTAAGCTTCAACATAATTATGTATAAATTTTTTTAATCATGCATACTTTTATTAAAATTATTATCATATAATAATATTTTATAATTTAGTTAAATTTGTATATAGAAATTCAAGATGAATATAGTTAAAATTTTTATTTCTTATATAAATATCAATCTTGAGTGAGTCGAGTTGAACACGTACACGCTTAGGCCCAACTCATTTAATATCATGTCAAGCTTCATATCGGGTTTTTTCAAGTCAAGTCGGAGTTTAATTGAGCTTTGAAGAGTAAATCGGAGGTTGTGTATATCATGCCAAAAACAGTTTTAAACCAAGAAATCTTTACCAAAAATGGTTTTAAAGCAAGAAAATCATAGTGCAAGTTTTGTTTTAAAGCCAACAACAAGAAATTTTTACGTGAGAAAGAAGGTTGTGTATTAAAAGAAGAAGGAAAGAATGGATGTTTCATACTTACCCTCTATTTTCGATTCCAATCAGTAATTAAAGTCCAAATTGAAGTCTGTGAAGGAGTTCAAAAACTAGTAAAAAGGAGGATAATGAAAACAAAAAGAAAAGAAACTAAGTAAAAAAAAATAAGGGTGAAGATTGAAGGAAGAATAAAGACGACTTGTGCACAACTCCTTTTAAAAACAAAGAAAAAAAAGGAAGAAGAATGAAAGAGAAGAAGAAAGAGGCATGAGTAATAATTCCCAACTCCTGATGGTTTGGTAAACAGGTAAATGAAAACAAATGTCTATATCACAAAGTGTATTCAAAGGGAGTGATAAGGCATCTCTTAACATCCAACGCTATGAGGACGATGATAAAAAATAACTCAATAACAAGTTCGTGTTTGATTATTCAATCAAAAACCCAATTAGAAATTCAGGGCCTAGTCTATGATTTGAACGCAGCATTTGTTAGTGTGCATTAGAGGACAATATATTCCACAATTTTCTATCATACGAATCAATTCAAGGCTCATTTTCATCTAATGAGTCTACAACAGTACCAGGTTGGTAAGGCAAAGAAATAATACTTCTGCTGTTCCATAACACTCAGTTGGTACTCCCTCCAACCACAAGTTCTGAGCAAGCAAAGGTGGCCACAAGTCGTCCACCATGAATTATGAACTATCCCACCGCCCGACCAATACCCACCTCAGAGAATACTGTCCTCCCTTGTACCACTATGCCGTTTTTTCATTCATGGACATGGTCATCCTCATCACCTTGTCAACAAAGCTAAGCTATCAGCATCAGACAACTCATTCTCAATGATCCCAAACATGAACTTGGGCATTCTCTGATTTTTACTTCTGATGCTTCTCTTCTAGTATGGACGTATTTGTTTTAACAATTTCTTGCACCTACAACCTTTTTTTTGTTTAGGGTGGAAGATGGACAAATAGTAGTAAGGAGCAAACACATGATTGAAATATTTTTTGGGTGATTCACGAGTGGAATGTGAACTTGGCACATTCTATACTGTTTTATAATTTGTGGGTATGGCCACTGTCCCAAAAGCTTCACTGATCAGGTGTTAGAAAACAGGAGTACTGATATCTACTTTGTTTCAGGCTTGCAGCAAGTAATAAGATGGGATACAGATCACAAGAACTGATCACTAACTAAGAAATTATCTTTTCCAGCAAAACTTGAGGTGGTTAGTGATCATTGCACCGCCCTAATCAAGGTAGTGAAGATAACTTATTATTTTCACAATGCTGAACGCATATGTGTGGCACTTTTGATCAATAACTTACAAACCCAATATAATAAGGGAGAGCATCATGCCAAGTAGGAGATGATAAGGTCATGACTAAGCTCATTCTCCAATCCCAAATCTATATAAATCGAAAGGGAGGTGCATATATGAATTATAAACTATAAGCCGTTCTCATACTTTTTCTAATAACTCTACACCTAATACCTGCTTCATTTGTTTTGGGGTTTAAGTAAATTTGTATGGACAAAAAGTCCTACCGCAGCTTACTAGTTTATTTAGCGGTAGATAAGGATCAAATTCATCACCACAAGGAAACTATTTACAACCTGCCCAGCTGTCCATTTCATGAATGTCATGGGACAACACTTGATATATACCATTGTTATAATTTAACCATTTTTTTATTTTGTACGTTGGTAGAATGGACAATTATTCCAATTAGTTGGCTTGAGGTTATTTACCAAGTTGGTGTTTAGGTAGTGACAAGGGAGTTCCTTTCAAAAAATACAGTAAAACTCAGTAGTCTTGACATGACATTCAAGTGGTCCCTTTGCACTCGGAATTTAATCTAAAACAATTGATCTGCTTTGGCGTCGTCCAGTATTCTCAACCTATGGGCATCCAACATGCAAGGTGTAAACAAAAATTAAGGCAAATTTTTGTAGTTAACTTTGAGTTGCCACAGCTTGCATCATCGAATGTTATTAATATGGACTAAATATAAATATTTTGATAAGAAAATGAAGCTGTGGAGGCTTTGTACAGAGCAAATATAAGAGAAAATGAAAAGGGCATGAGACAGATAATTGATAGCACAACAATACGGCAGCATATCCTTGATGAACTAATTAGAAAATTACAGTAGTGCTTAGATATTTGATGCTCCAACAGACAAAAAAAGACATAGGAGCTGACTCAGAAAGAGAAAAGCTACACATGACCATTTGTATCCACACAGCTCATCCCTTTTCACTCCCAATCCCACTCCCACTCCCACCCTCACCCTCTCACACTTTGCTGTGTGATTCACGAACAATATTACAGAGGACAATTGGAGTAATTACTAGAACCATTTATTTAGACTCAATTGCAACACGCCCATCAAATCACTTGGCAAGGAAGCTCAGATATGGGAATTGCTCCCGAAGGATCCCATTCCCCTTGCAGATGCCCTCAGAACAAACTGGTGGTAGGCTGCAGCAATGGCTGCTCCAATAAAGGGCCCAACCCAGAATATCCACTGCAACCACATGAACTTTGTATTAGTATAAACCATTGAGCTTAAATCATAGCCACATATTTTAAATTATAATTATTCCCAAAAAAGTCAGTTACCTGATCATCCCATGCCTTCTGCTCGTTGTAGATGACAGCAGCGCCGAAGCTCCTCGCCGGGTTGATCCCGGTGCCGGTGATGGGGATGGTGGCCAAGTGCACCATGAACACCGCAAACCCAATTGGCAGCGGAGCAAGAACCTGCAAATTCGCCCCCATTTTATTCAATCTTAAACTTAAACTATACAAATAAACAAAAAAACAATTAATTATAACTTAGCTAGTCACAAGTCATGTGAAACTTAGTTAAAGAGGTAATTGCATACAGGGACGTGGGAGTCTCTAGCATTGCGCTTAGGGTCAGTGGCAGCAAAGACGGTGTAGACGAGGACGAAGGTACCGATGATCTCGGCCCCTAGGCCGGTGCCCTTGTTGTAGCCGGAGTTGAGCTCATTGGCTCCACCACCATACTTGACATAGTGGGACTTTTGGAAGCCCTTCACCAGTCCCACTCCGCATATGGCCCCAAGGCACTGAGCTACCATGTACATCACTGCTCTTATTAGTGATACCTTCCTTGCTAAGAACAGCCCAAATGTCACCGCTGGATTGATGTGCCCACCTGACAAACAACAGTCAATTAAGCATAATTTTATTTTCAATTCACAATATATCATATATAATACTAGTGTTATTTAGTGTAAATAATTTTATGTTTTCATGTCTGTGACGGTTACCAGAGATGCCAGCGGTGCAGTAGACGAGGATGAAGATCATGCCGCCGAAGGCCCAGGCAATGCCGAGGACACCGACCCCGCCGCACGCCGCGTCGGGGGCGGTGTTCTTGTCGATGTCGGTCTGACTCTTGTAGCCGATGACGGTGGCGACGGTGATGTAGAGGAAGAGGAGGGTGGCAATGAATTCGGCTATGAGAGCACGGTAGAAGGACCACTTGGTTAGCTCGTCGGGGTCGATGAGAGGCGCCGGCGGCGGGTCGGTGTAGTCCCTCGCCGAGAAGTCACCGTGGTGGTGCTCTCCGGCCTCAAAGTCCTTGCCCATTTGATCTAAAAGAACGTGGAGAATGTGGTGAATTGAGAGGAAGAGCAAGGGAGTTGTACTAGTGCTAGTGTGGTCTGTGTGTGAATTGAAGGATTGGAAGATGCATGGGGTATTTAAAGGGGGAAGGGGGGAGATGGAGATCTTAGAATACAATTCACAAGTTGGTGATTGGATTTTGAGAGATTAATTTTGCCGCCCCATGACCGACTATCTCCGATTGTTTATAGCTATCATGTCATGTTAGAAATATGTGTCTCTATCTGTTTCTTTCTTTCCTCCTCAAAAATCATATACTTTTCCAATAACTCATCACTGTTTCTCTTCATAATTAAGCTTTCTAGCAGTCATGTAAGTTAATATTTTTAAGTTTAATTAAGTTACCCATAAAAAAAGTCAATTAAGCTACATTATTAGATTTTTTGTAGTGATTGGTAAGATGCATTTCCCTCGGTTTTTGTGTGCTTTATGATTAAAGTCGTCAATTGTATGGCAAGAAGATGAAAATATAAGTAGTTTAAGCACTATTATATAGCCGGGGAAATTGTTTTAATTAACTATTTTGATTTAATAGCTCGAGCTGCTAAAAAATAAATATTTGATATTTATTTTAACCGAGGTACCGAAATTAGCTTATCGTTCCTTATTAACCAGTTTCAATTCGGTGGTGACATTATTGTACAACGATGAAATATATTATATATGCATTAGATTTTCGTGGGCGCCTGAGAATATTTCATTAGATGCCAATTAAACCATATATGCTCTAATGGTTAGTTTAATTTTCTTGGCATTGGTAGGAGATTATAAGAGGTTGGCACAGCCAATGACATTAATAGCAATGGCATTTTATGGGTGACAAACTGGCAATAGGCTTATACAAACATGGAATGAAAATTTTAAGGCCAAAGTCGGATGGTCGGCAAAATAATTGTGAATGGTCTATTGATTACTCTCAAATATGTCACCAACCATTCAAAAGGACAAACTATTCATGATACATCTGATGCACAGTGTCATGACATAATTCCTTACAAATTACATTGTGAAAAATTAAATCAAGTCAAGGGACCAGTTTTGTATTTAGTTCAATCCATTAGTAAAACTTCTCTAATGTGCATGCATGAAATTTACATACAAATTTTTAAAAAAAACATGTAGCATTCAACATTTTTCAATTCATGAATTGGTGAATCTCAATGATTGTATATGGATCGATTGGTACACAAAAACTGTAGCCAATTAATTCTAAAGAAATGGAGATGGACCCAAATTGCACCGACCCAATTGCATATTAGGGTGGCTGTAGAAATTCCTGGCCATTATAGTGCCACTTGGTACTGCCATCCACTCTTCTTTGTCTGCTGGCTTTCCATGAGCCTACATTTTTGACTTGGACGACAAACTTGTTCGGCACAACATTCACGAGTCTATTTCTAGTCATTGGTAATGGCAGCTCTTCATTTCACTTCTAGGATTGAAGTTTTGGGCATGGTTAAATCAACTCAGCTCTTGGGGGATCTGAGGTAGTGAATGTACCCTCTCGATTGATGAACAAGAAAGAAAATGGCTCGAGTAGTCCATTAATGCATGAGTCCTTGATTGAGACGTCATTGGTTTTTGATATATATCATAACGTTTGATTAATTATGGCCGTCAGATCACACAGACGGTTGACATTAAATCATCCCATCAAACTAAAGATGTTGGTTTGTGTTTTATTATGTTTAAATTTGAGTAGAAATTTCAAATTGCCTTTGAGGTTATTAATCTATTAATATATCTGTTTAGAAATCGTAAGATTGTTAGATGAAATTTTTGGTTTGCCTGATTTTGGCTATTTTTATGAATTTCGTTTACTGAGAGTCCATTCAAAGATGCACATTTTTTTTATGAGCAGATAGGTTTGTCAAATTAATGCTTGTTGTTCATCTTCCAATTTTATTCTCTACATTCTTCATTGGTTTTTGACAAATATATACATATTATCTTTATACATAATTTATTCAATGAAGAGATTATATCTCTCCCAAAACCTACACTTTTGCATTATTTTCTTCATTTACTCTTCTCACAATAATTACGCAATGCTTGGACAAAGAAGGATTTGTTGCCTGTTTTAGGACTGCAAAGAGGAAGAAGTAAGTTTACTGCAATTTCTCAAAAGAAGTTGCAAGGTAACTTCATGCCACAATTGAGGCTTCACGTACTCAATCTTGTGAATATAATTCATTGTTGTTAAATGGACTAAATTGAGAAACGAGGCTATCTGTTAATTATACAAGGTAATATAATTCATTGTTGTTAAATGGACTAAATTGAAAAACGAGGCAATTTGTTAATTACACAAGGTACTTTAAACAGTAGTTGATACTAAAAGAAAAATCTTGTCGATATAATTTATTATCTTGTGTGAACCATTTTACTATAAATCTTGTTTGGGTGAATCTTTTTCAAATAATTTACTTTTGCTGTGTTTTTCAACTAAATTTTCTATCATGACTTTAGATGCCAGTTATACCATGTTTTTTTCAACACTTTTTCATTTTTGTATTTTTGAAGGATTGTATGAGAACAAATATTGGATTGTAATTCTCTATTGAGTTGCCAAGTTGTGTCCGTCCCAGTGTTTCAAGTGCTCTCAGTTCAAGTTGTTAAACCAGATAACTTGCCAAGTTGTGGTGTAATGCTGATTCAGCTAATGGATCACTCAAGCACTGGCTGGTGCGTGCCCTCCTTGTCTTTCAGTTTTGTTGACTTTTAGGTTTCATGAACATTTTAGACGGTTGATGAATTGTTGTATGAAAAAGCTTGGGAATTTTATTTACTTCATTGATTATATGGTGATTTTAGGGGGTTGAGTATAGTTAGTTGTAGTCTGCTCTCTGTTTTTAAAAATTTTTTTGTAATGATATTTTTCTTCTTTTTATATATATTGTTACTAGCTGCTAGTTTATGTTAAAAGTTTCTAAGTATGATTGGATTGACCCAGAATGAGATAGCACTTCAAGGCTAAGTCTTGGAATTGAAAGTTTCCAACTGATTTGTTGTTAGGTGGTTTGTTTTGAATCTTATGGAGTATTTTCAACGTAAGAGATCGTTGGGACAGTCAGATAAATGTAGTGTTTGGTTGGGAAATTTAAGCTTCGTAGACAATCTATTCGAGCATGGGTAAACTTTGAGATGGGCGACTATTGTGTTATTCGTGGGTGTTTAACGTGTTTAATTTTATTTTGTTGACTTCCATTTCATTGAATTTTGAGGGCATTTCAATGGTTCTATGCTTGTCTTGTGTTGTCTATATAAAAAATTAAGGTCATGAATGATGGGAGTATAAATTATTGGAAGTAACATATTTATTGTCCATGGATGTACATTTAATTGAATAGGTTTGTATTTGTGTGGTTTGTATTAGATAAAGCCTGCCATAATGAATTAAAGGGATTTTTAATTAATTAACTAAATAATAAATTTATCAGGAGAAAGGATTTTCTTTAACTAATGTAAATTTAATTAAATTAACTAAGGGATTTCTTTATGATTATGATTACAATGGTAATTACATATTTGATTTTACAAGAAAGGGAATCACAAGAAATAAATAAGAGCTTTGGGAATGAGTATACGAACAGTGAGAACGAGCCTAGTGACATTGACTATTGGGAACAAAGCTTTGTGAGGGGGCGACAAGGCGGGGTGTCCATAATTAAGGAAAATAGAATTGAAGAAAAAGCAATGACTAAGTGGTATTCTTATAATTAAAAGTTGAATTGATACTAATTTGAATAAAAATAATAATTAATTTTAAATAATTTAAAATTTTAAAATATGAAAAAAATATAATACACACAATAAAATTAAAATAAAAATTATATAAATGATAACCCACCAATTTTGATGGATTCAAATAAACCGATTCTTATCTAATTTTTGATGAATTTTCATTTCGATCCAATTTAACGTTCAATTTTAATTTTTACTACTATGATCTTGATTGTAGTTATTTTGCAAGCTCGGTTGTAAGTTTGTGTGAAGTAGGAATCTGGTAGTTTGGCTTTTGTAGTGGCTCTATTGATGCAGCCAGGATGCTGATTGTGTTCATCATTTCCAAAAATAATGCTGGCTTTTTGCTATTCCACTTGTAGGCTCAGTTTCGCTTCTTCTCACTAATTTAATGGTAATACAGTGGGTTTTCCCAAACCATGTATCAATTAGCAGCTTATTTGCATGGTGAGGTGTGGTTATTTGCTTGAAAAACTGCTTTTCTTCCAAAATTGTATATGCCGCCCTGAAAAAAAGTCAAAATTGTATTTTGAAACAAAATTGATTTTGATCCTAAGTAATAATTAATAATCAATGTTAAATTAATGAATTAATATATCTTTTTATCGAAACCAATTTATAACAACTTCATCGAAAGTCAACTCATCTATGATCATGTATCTTTTTCCAATCCATGCCATAAAAACAGAGCACCTACGATTCACATTCAACTCTCACATGTACAGGGTCAACATAGATACTCTCTGTAAGAGAAAATTTCAGAACATTAACTAGAAACCATTCTCCGGCAACAAATTCATTCTCTCTTTTGGACAACAAATGCAAAGAGTTATGGGATTGCTGCTTTGCTTCTGATCCACTTCCCCCAGACTCTAGAGTAGGAGACGATAAATAAGACAGAACAGATAGGGGAGAGTCCGAGCCGAACTCCAGAACCTCACAAACATGTTACCACTACGTTGCTTTACCTGAAAAACCCAGACTTTAGACGGCTGGACGTCGGCGACGACAAGACAGTGGTGACGACGAAAACGAACGGATAACGGCGACGGCTGGATGGCGGCAACGGACGGCGGTGTCGGTAGGACGGCGATGCCGACAGGAAGGCGGCGACAACGACGGGGCTAGGGTGGGTGATGGGGGATGAGACGGCAGCAGCAGATGACGGAGGCGGGGCGGCGCCGGCGCCGGCGACGCCTCAAGTGTGGCGACGGGGGTGGGTGAGCGGGTAAGGGGCAATGGACGACACTTGGGGCCAAGAACGGCCGCAGGGTGACAGGGCGAGGGGTGATGGGACAGCAGCAACAGACGACGGCGGCCCAAAAGATGGCGGCAACGGCACTTGGGGTTTGGGGAGGGTATCGGCTTTAATCATAAATTATTCATTATTAAACACTTATAAATTTTTTTAAAACAATACAAACCTATAAAATTACAACATTATTATTTTTGTACATAAGAAATAACGCATATGAATAAATAGACGCGAATTTAAAGTAAATTAAACATCTAATTATGACTTATGATGTACCAACCCAAACTCAGTTATTTATAATTCAAATAAATTTAAATTATTCGGTGTAGTTTTATTTATGTTGGGATAATAGATTTGAAATTGCATTTGACTTTGTTCTATAACAAAATATTTTTAGACTAAATAGATAGCTTCAAAGCTCCAAGTCATGTTGTGACAATTTTTATCATTTGCAAGATGATAATTTTTATATTTGGGCATAAAACTCCTTTGCAAATAAATAGGATATTCAATTTTTGAACATTAATTTCAATAAAAGAATAAATTATTACAACTAGAGTTGTTTAAAGCTTTAATTCATCTCCATTTGGCTCGATACTTGATTTGAGGGAAGCTCAATTCAAAATCAAAGTTAAATAAAGCCAGGTTTTGACTTGTAGTGTTTGCTCAAAGTTCAATATTTTATATAAAAAAATATTTATACAAGATTTTATTTAAAGAATTTAATATAAGTTATAAAAGTGCATAGTACAATAATAATTTTAAATAAAAACATCCATGACTATGTTATTTTATGCCAATTTGAGTTATCATAATTTATAATAAAAATTGTGGTAAGCACCCTACATTAAAAAATAAAAAACATTGATAAATACAAATCAAGAAAGTTTAAAGTCACCTCAAACTTAAACCGATAATTACCTCGACCCAGCCCGATGGACTGACCCAAACCGCAAGGCAGTAATACCGGGCCGAACCGCTGATCGGGCATCGAGTTACCTCGCCATCCCTCCCACGTTCCCATCAGCCCTAATCAAATCCAACCCCTCCAATCTCCGGCGACCACCACCACCACCACCACCACCGTTGCCGGCGGAATAGCACTCTCAGTCCGGAAAACAGGTGAATTTCCGATTCCTAACTCCCGATTATTCATCTCACATTGTTTGGAGAAAAAAAAATCCTCTCCCCTACTTCTAAAAAGCTGGAATCTCCCAAGCACGCGGCGATTGGTTTCGTTTTGCTTACGTTTGTTTGCTCAAGTTCGTCACAGGGCGATCTTGTGTGAAAATTGAGGATTCATTGATTTGTTGCTGAAGTTGCTGATGCGTGAATTTTCAGTTTAGGGGAAGGAAAGCAGTGAAATGGTTTGGACAATGTGAACAATGTTCGAAGGATGTTAATTTGTTGAGGTGATATCTTAGATCAACAATTAGCTAGTTGTTTAAAGATCCCGGCGTATATCCTAAGCTTGTATCCCCTTATAAGTCCATTTATAGGGAAAGATGTTATCCGCGGAAACGTGAGATAATGTTCATGATGGAATTGTGATAGTAGTTTTTTCATCATCATTTATTGTTTTTTAGTTGCTGTTGTTTTTCCTCGATTATTTTAACATTGTCATTGATCCTGGTGTAATTTTGTCAATGCTCGTGCACTTCCTGTGTCAAGCTCGGATAAAGGAGGAGCATTGGTGTCAGGGAGGTCAATGGTTGTTAAAACTTTTTCATTTTCATTTCGATGGATATTATATTGGGATTCATGTCCCTGACTCCTTTTTAGGTTGAAGAATCATTGTGACTGCTATGCTGCTATGAAGTTATGGTTTTAGTTAGAAAAATAAAAAAACGTGATTTTTTAGTTCATTATGGAGCTATGAATTATGATCCTCTTTCATCTTCGTTTGCTATTTTCATCTTCTTGTCTGGATGACATTCTAATTTGCTCTTCTTGTAATTCAAGTAGCATGGAAAATGCTAGATTTGTTTTTTCATCCTCAAACGCTAATAGTTTTAGAGACAATATAATCTCATCATTCCTTTACCTTTTTGAATTTTGTTTTATTTTAGCTGGACACAATGGAAGGCTCTGGTGGAAAAGGTGGTGGTAGTGCTGACATGTATTTGCAGAATTATAAACTGGGCAAAACTTTGGGTATTGGCTCTTTTGGCAGAGTGAGAATTGCGGAGCATGCACTGACAGGCTACAAGGTGGCCATCAAGATTCTCAATCGACGAAAAATAAAGAACATGGACATGGAAGAAAAAGGTGTACTATAATATACTTATATATGTTTAACATATTATATGCTTATTTTCTTATTATATCTCAGTTTCTAAAGCATGGGTTTGCAATTCTTAGAGTTTTTTAAGAACCATAGGTTAGTGAAGGATTTGATTTGGATATTCCTTATTCCTGTATTTCTACACTTTTATTATACGCAACCATTTTAAGGTAATTTGGGAAGAAATTTTCACAAGCAGAAACTTGATTGAGGAACAAGGGCTGGAGTCCATGTTTTAATGCCAGCTTAGATTAAGGACACCAATTGATGAGAAAATACTTCTGTTTTGAGGATACACGCGTAACTGGATGTTCCTTTTAAGATTTTTTATTTGGTCATCATTGAGAAGTAGATTTTAAACCAGGAGGTCCTTTCACATTATCCACTGTATTATGGTTAAATGTTTTATGAACCTAGAGATAACTTTTCATGTTGTTACGAGGAATCAACCAGCGTGTGTGCATGCTAGCTTCTGGTGGGCAGTTGTTACTTGGAACTAGGAAGAGTTGTGAATATAGTTTTGCTTTGCACGATAGCCCTGATCAATTTCTCGTTATTCACCTCAAATTATGAAGTATGCATGCTAGAATATCTAAGTAACAATTAATAACTACTTTTAATGCAAAATAAGGAAATCTAATTAAATGAAAAAAGAAGGCATGACAACCAAATTTTCATTCATCAAAGTTTGCCTCATTCTTTTGTGAGTGGTGTTTTTATAGACATTATATAATAAGCACAGTCAAAGGGAACTCCTATGCTAGTAACTAGAAAAGTTACAGATAAGTATAAAGCAACTCCTAAACTTTAATATATATTCCTAAAATGTCTAATGATGTACTGCATCACAAAGCCTGTTTTGTGTGGTTTTCAATTCTGATATGGTATCTTCTGAATATCTCTATTTTGTCATATTGGCTATAAATAAAGTTGCTTGGCTTCATGTGTTACCTTGCGTCTCATGAAACTGTTGTATTTGTTTTAGAAACTTCTGTATTGTGCTAAATTTTAAATAATTTTTTTGATGGTTCTGCAGTTCTTTTGTCTGCTAGTATTCAGGTTGCTATCTTTGTCCTCTTAGGATGGCCAAATGGACTATCTCTATTTTTTCTAATAGACCTAACTCTCTATGCTGAGCAATTACTTTAGGTTTGACATTATGCAATCTTTTTGTGGCAGTGCGTCGTGAAATCAAGATATTACGGCTGTTCATGCATCCTCACATTATACGCCTTTATGAGGTCATAGATACACCAACTGACATTTATGTTGTAATGGAGTATGTGAAATCTGGGGAGCTTTTTGATTACATTGTGGAAAAAGGTAGACTTCAGGAGGATGAAGCTCGCTGCTTTTTTCAGCAGGTAATAATAGTTGTTATGCAATCTTTAGTTGGCTTACTTTTTGGCTTGTTGAGTTGGCTGAATCTGCCTGCACTATGGTCATTTCTACTGAGACATAAGCTGATTCCTTAAGGCATTTGTTTTCTCCATTCTTTTTTCTTTGTCATTAACGTGACATTGATGTGCTAAAATTTCTGATGCTTTCAACGATCATCCCTTAAAAAATAGAAATAGTGACTGAGGTGTTCCAGTAATGTCTGTCCCATATATTTAGAACTGGGCTTTTAATCATTTAATCGCAAGTTCAGAAAGCTAGTTTTTCTACTTAATTTTGTTGGTTTTGATATTTTCAAAATTTTCTACTGTGATCAATTTATTTCTTTGTTGATCTGACTGGACATCTGAAAATACTATTTAACAGCAATTTTTTTTTGTATAGATTATATCAGGGGTAGAATACTGCCACAGAAACATGGTAGTGCATCGAGACTTAAAACCAGAGAACTTGCTTTTGGATTCCAAATCAAACATTAAAATTGCAGATTTTGGTTTGAGTAACGTTATGCGGGATGGACACTTTCTCAAGACAAGCTGTGGAAGTCCCAATTATGCAGCTCCTGAGGTATGAAGTGTGCGATATTGTATAATAGTTATGCACTTCATATAATTCCAGAGCGCATTACTGACATGAAAACACTTCTTTCTAGGTTATATCTGGAAAATTGTATGCAGGGCCCGAAGTTGATGTGTGGAGCTGTGGTGTAATATTATATGCTCTTCTTTGTGGCACCCTTCCATTTGATGATGAAAATATCCCAAATTTATTCAAGAAGATTAAAGTAAGTGGCTCATTTAAAACTTTATATGTCCACTTGCATTTCTTTACTTAAGACAGTTCTTTTATTGTTTGATTTCACTTAAGGGAGGAATATATACTCTTCCAAGTCATTTGTCTACTGGCGCTAGGGATCTAATTCCTAGAATGCTGATAGTTGATCCCATGAAACGGATTACTATTCCCGAGATTCGTCAGCATCCATGGTTTCAAGCTCATCTGCCTCGCTATTTAGCTATACTACCTCCAGAGACAGTGCAACAAGCAAAGAAGGTATTTTGTATGTTATGCATTGAAATGAATGAAGGCAAACTTTTGTTCTCTATTTAGAAGCTTAGGTAAAAATTGGTTGTGAACAAATAGAGATCTACATTGGTTAACATTTTCTCAAACTATTATTTACTCAATAAGTGAGTAAGTTCGGTAAGATCCTCTAATTAGTGAGTTAGTCTAGTTAGTCCCACATCGAATATCTACTGGGGTAAGTTGCAGTATATTAATGGGGATAATGATACAATCTTTAACTTGAGTTAACCATTTTGAAGAAATTTCTAGACCCCTCAGTTTACACTTGGACCGGGTCATTACAAATGATATCGGAGTGAACTTGGTACCATGTTGGATGATAATGGTCTATCTAGATGCAGATTCAAATTAGGCTCATGGGCCATAGAAATGAATTGGGGACATACTTTTTTAAAGTGAGCGGAATATAAGATTCTCCAATTAGTTAGTTAGTCTTATATCCAATGCTTACTTGAGTAAAATCCGGTATATTTATTGGGATAATGCTTACAATCTTCAACTGGGGTTTACTATTTTGAAAAGATAACTTAGGCCTATTATTTTATTTTTGGGCTGGGTCGTTAAAGTAGTATCAGAGCCAACTAGCAAGGTTTGTATTGGATAGGGCGTTGGATTTGACCTGGGCTAGGGTGCTATGCTTACGGGCCAATAGTAGTAATTTCGAAGACGGAATTTCTCAAAGTGGCTAGAATATGAGATCCCTAAATTAGTCTTACATCTAATACCTACTGGGATAAGATTTAATATATTGGTAAAGATGTGCCTACAACTTTTCAAATTCTATTAACCACTTTTGAAAAAATAACTCTCTAACATGGGCTGAGTCGTTACAAGTTCAGTGAGAAATGAATTATTTATTTTTACACCTCAAATATGTTAATGTATATCTCCAATATAAAAAGTGTTAGGAGATGATTTATTATCTTTTTTGTCCTGCACATTGTAGCTGTCACTTTTAACGTCTATGCTGTAGTCATCAAATATTTTCTAAGAGCATTTATTTATCTTTCTTTTTTCCTTGTTGAAATGAGGCCATTGTGATGGAGATTTGGCTTTAAATATGGAAACTAGAAATAATTAACCATGAACATATGTGCTTTTATAATTGTAGATAGATGAAGAAATCCTTAAAGAGGTGATGAAAATGGGATTTGATAGGAACCAGTTGGTGGAATCCCTCCGGAACAGAGTACAGAATGAGGCACGTTGAACCTTTTTCTTTTTTCTTTTTTTTTATTTTAATTTTATTTTATTTATCTCTGAGCCTCTGTCAAAATTTTCAGATGCTACACTCAATTGTATAAATTGTTTTTCAGGCAACTGTTGCTTATTACTTGCTACTAGACAACCGTTTTCGTGTCTCTAATGGGTATCTTGGAGCTGAGTTCCAGGAATCAATGGTGAGTGTTATTGATTGCAGTATTGCTGTGTTTACAGGATCCTATAGTTTCTTGTTTATAGGAACCTCTGAGTTTTTCTAACACAAATGTGAAATTTATGTCGCTTGATCTGGGTTGTGGTATTACTTGATGCTTTTGCTACTCTGAAAATTAGAATTTGAGTTTGCAAAGAAAATTGACCATTTTGGTTATGCTGGTACCATGGGCTTTTCTTCCTTTCGCATTCACAATATTGCCAACACTGCTTTGTGCCAGCTTGTTTGGCTTCTTCATCATGTATCATTATTGGTCCTGCGCTATTTTGACTTCCTACTTGGCGACTATTTTTCTTGTTTCCAGGAAAATGGTGCTTTCATTCCAAATCACCCATAAGACTCTGACGCACGAATCGGCCAATTCCGCACGGAATCGGCCGATTTAAATCGGATCGGCGTCGCGCCGATCCGATTTCGGAGCCGACTCGGTCGGCCCCGAATGGGTCCACGAATCGGCTGTTTTCGGCCGATTCCGACCAATTTAACTCAGAATCGGAATCGGCCGATTTAAATCGGAATCGGTTTTTAGGAAATTACTAAAATACCCTAGGTATGATTTTTATTAAATTATTTAAGTATGGGTAAAATGGTAATTTGGATTTTAAAAACCTACCCCTCTCCCCCCGCTTCTGCCGTTGCGTTCGCTCCGCCGCCCTCCGCCGCGCTTCCGCCATCCGACCTCAGCTCCGTCCGACCACGCCACCGCCGCCCGATTCCGACCTCAGCTCCGCCCTCCGCCGCGCTTCCGCCGTCCGACGCTGCGCCCGATTCCGAACTCAGCTTCCGCCGTGGAATCCGCCGTCTGACGCTCTGCCCGATCTTCCGACCACGCCACCGCCGTCCGACCTCAGCTCCGTCCGACCACGCCACCGCCGCCCGATTCTGAGGGTGGCATTCTCGTAAATAAAAGTTGACTCGAGTCTAACTCGAGTCAAAAATAATAATTAATTTTAAATAATTTTAAAAAATCTTAAAAAATATTTAAAAATATCATAAACTATAATACACAGAATAATATCAAAATAATATCAATACCTAATTTTAATATATTTATATTATGAACTGTCAAATTATTATATATGATCGATTAAACTAATTTGGACCGATTCAACTGAACCGATTCGACCGATTCCGATTCCGACTCCTTGGAAAACCGATTCCGATTCCGATTCTGATTCATGCAACCATGCCATAAGATAGAAGCCTATTCCATCTTATAATGTTCATTTTATAGTCTGCTGTGATACTTGAAGTTGGCTTGCTTTGGTACCAGGAATGTGGCTTTTCTCGAGGACATCCTGCTGAGCCTACTGTTTCTGTAACCCATCGTTTGCCAGGATATATGGATGGCCAGACAACGGGTTTAAGGGGACAATTCCCAGTCGAAAGGAAATGGGCACTTGGTCTACAGGTTAGCCTTGTTTTGGCTGTGGCATTTAATTTTTTTTTTTCATTTTCTTTTTATCACGTACAGCATTCTTCCTATTGCTGTTTGTTGATTGTGGCATGACTTTTTGAAACTCCAGTCTAGAGCTCGTCCTCAGGAAATAATGACAGAAGTCCTCAAGGCTTTGGAGGAGCTCAATGTTTGTTGGAAAAAGATTGGACACTACAATATGAAATGTAAATGGTTGCCAGGATTTGCCAACCATCTTGAGAGTGTGCGGGGCACTTCTTTCCATGATAAGCATGTCTTTGGTGATGAATCTTCCATTGTTGAGAGCGATGGTCTAAATGGCAGAGCAGCAAATGTGGTTAAGTTTGAAGTACAGGTATCTTTTTCCTTCGTTATCTGAAAAGAAAAACTTATTCTTGCTACGTCTGTTATCTGGGCGGAAAAATGGAATGATTGGCATTGCTGTGGTGTTTGCTTTATCGCTAGTTTCTTTAAGTTGTTTTTTATCTAGTGTTCTTTATTTCAATTACAGCTCTACAAGACGAAGGAGGAGAAATATTTGCTTGATTTGCAGAGGGTAAATGGCCCCCAGTTCCTCTTTCTAGACTTGTGCGCTGCGTTTCTTGCACAGTTGCGAGTCCTATAATACGGCTTTGCTCAAACATGAATCCTGTGAATAAGATTTACCCCACGGTGGATGTAATTCCTAGCTTTTGGTTCAAGGTGTCTTACCCTTGTCTACGTTTTTCAATTTCTTGTGTTGAAACATTGTAAAACTTGACGAGCACCCATTGGCAGATGCATCCAACTTTCGGCAGCACTGCCACTGAGGTGGGAAGCTGATCAAGATTAGGGTGCCCATGGATATTATGATTTTGTTCAAAACGGAAAAGACCTTGGTTGACATTGCACTTGACTTTGCTCTTCAGCATGTATAGACCTAACCATACGGATTTATGTGTGTAGTAAACTAGTAATTGAGTATCGTTTCTTGAAGAAAAAGGGCTACACGATTACCAGTGGGAAGATTCCATTAACAGTTTACATGGGAAGATCGGATCTTGTTATACCAAGTGGAGGGGAATATGCTCAATGTACAATAAATTAATCTAGTGGCTTAATAGGCTTATTGATAAGGCACTTGACAAATGTTGCCAGTCTTATAATAGGTTCAAAATTGCATTGTTTTGGATGGATATTACATTTAGCACTGGCTAATGATCGGATGTAATGTATATATTTCTTGCGGCGAGGCTTGGTCAGATAGGTGAGAAAAAGGTTATCTTTAAAGCCCAAATGTTCAATAATAAACTTGTATTACTGCTGGATGTATTATTATATGTCAATTCTCGGTTTAGTGTTGAGCTAAATTGTTTAATTGGCTTCCAAAGATTTTATGTAATCAAAAGCAAATTGCTAAATTGGTTCCTTCATTAACAAATACCCTAATGAGTGAAACGATAAGAGGCGACAGTGATGCCAATTTAGAAATGGTCCCATATTAATAGCCAGTGGTATCTTTCTGTATTAATTCGATGTAAACCCGTGCGCTAAGTTTATAACTTATTAATACTTTCATAAATATACATTTCCTATTATAATTTCTACCGGATTCTCAGATTCCTTTAAGCATTGTTTTTTTAATATATCAATGACTCTGGTTGAGTATTGGATCATATTTGGATTAAAAGGTAAAAACTGTAAATTAATAAGATGCATGTCGACTTTCCTAATAAAAAAGGTGAAGTTGTGAAATATTAAGAAACATAGGAACTTTTCTCTTAAGTTAGATAAATAATAAATAGATTGATAGATAAATAGGGCAATAGAATTTGCAAATCTGCTGTAGCAGCCCTCTCATTCGGCTAAATGATCACAATTAGTTGAGTTTGTAGAATATAATTGTAATAAGCGGTTAAGCTCCACTAATTGAGTCCGGCCGTATATATGAACGAATCAAGTCAAAAAACATAGGATAAAATGCGTTAACTTGAAAAGAGAACTTAGTAATATTTCCTCATATGACCTACATATCATCGCCACCAGCAGCCATCGATGTCTGGTCGCTTCGGATCAAATGTTACCGTGGTCACAAGGTTTCAAGTTCACAGAGCAAAAGAAATCACTATCGATTTTGCACTCGCACTCGTACTTGCTGATGCACCTTCCCTTGCCACTAAATGAATCATCACGAACCTTAGCGCACTCCCTCTCCCGACACACCTGATGATCAGGGATTCTTACTTCGCAGGTCGCACTGTTTCCCAGCTGCCAAAACCCCCCAAACATTTTTAAATTTTAACTTGAAAATGGCTTGTTAGATCAATACAGAAAATTAAGGTACTGATGTTGCATAACATTGACATAGGTTGAAGAAAGAGAGCCACGAGCAAGAGCCCAGAAATCTTCACGGTGGCGGACTTCTATAAGGATATTCAATGTTAAATGGTAAGCATGTGTTAATTTTCAAACTTTTTTTAAAGCAAAAAGCAGGGAGAAACTTTTCTCTACCATATTTTGTCCGCTTCACTTTTCTCTGTGTTTGAAAATTACATCATTTTTTAGGTGGAAAAAGTTAGAAAATTAATATATATTTACCTTCAAATATTTTTAAATATAAAAAAATCTTTAATTTTTCTCCACAATTAAAAATGGTGTGGAAAAAGTAATTTTCTTGTAGTGGAGATGCACACTACATACCTTTCGAAGATTTCAAATAATTTTTAAAGTTAAATTATAGGTTGTGATTAAATAAATGTATTTTTATAGTACATGTAATATATAGAGAATAATTATATATATATATATATGTATATATACTACATATGCATATGTACAAGAATGCTACATTGCAGTGCAGTCTTTGCAGCGCACGGCCCGTGGGCCGTTGGATGAAAATCCAACGGTCCACGGGCCTCAAACCAGAGCTCCACCCGCCCGACCCGCTTAACCCGTCCGACCCGCCGCCCGCCCGACGCCGCCGCCTGCCCGACCCCGCTCGCCCGACGCGCCGCCGCGCGCCGCCGCTCGCCGCTCTGCGACTGACCCTCCCCGCCGCGGCTTCCCTAGCAAGCGCCGCCGCGGCCCTGCTCCCAGCCCCCCACCGCGACCCGACCAACCTACCGCCCTGCCGCGGCCCGCCCGCTACCCCAAGCCGCGGCGACCCCCTCGCCCGCCCCCCCCGAGCCGCCCGCCCCTCCGCCGCTGCGGCGGAGGGCGAGCAGGGGCGGTCACGGCTTGGTCGGGTCGCGCGGTAGGGGCGGCGTGGTGGAGCGATGGCCGCGGGCGGCGCTTGCCAGGGAAGCCGCGGCAGGGAGGGTCGGTCGCATGGCGGCGAGCGGCGAGCGGCTATCGGGTGGCGGTGTTGTTCGGGGGAGCCACGGCAGGGGGGTCGGTCGCAAGGCGGCGGGCGGGTGGGCGTTGGGCGTTGAGCAGGGCGATGCGGGCGGTGTTGGGCAGGGTGTCGGGTGGCGTTGGGTGGCGTCGGGCGGGCGGCGGGCGTTGGGTAGGGCGGCGGGTGGGCGGATCGGGTGGGTCGGGTGGGTCGGGCGGGTCTAGCTGGGCCGGCAAACGGGTCCAGAGGGGGTAGGTGGGTGGTTTGATTGTGGGCCGTCGGATCAAGATCCGACGGCCCACGCGAGGCAGCGCCATTGGCGCTGCCAAAATAGGGCAGCGCACTGTAGCGCTGCCCTAATATATATATATATATATATATATATATATATATATATATATATATAGGAATGATAGGGTGAGAATTTGAAAACTTAGGAACCTAATTCTAGTGTGTTGGATAAAAATTAAATGTAATGATTTTAAAATAAATACATAATCACCGTTGATCTGTATAAAACGGTTTAAAGATAAGTTCTTAAATTCTCAAGTTCTCAATCTATCATTCTATATATATATATATATATATATATATATATATATATATATATATATATATATATAAATTATTTGACTATGATTTGTAGTTTATTTATTGTTTGATTTTATCTTATACAAACACAAGGCAATTGATTAATTATCCCAACGAGTGTGCCATAATTTGCAAAGCTACAGAAATTCAACAATTTCTTTTTTATAAAAAATGAGAGAACTTTATTAGTAATATCAATAGAGAACATAATACGATTATAGATTCATAGCAAAGATTGAATTATTGAATATTTTCTAACGATCTGCCCATCATCACCAACAATACACAACAGCTTTTATTTTGAAATCTTAGTAGCGTTCGTGTTCTTCAGAAAAAAGGCCATTATTCATATAATTAAGAGCTCCATGAATATTGGCGGCCATCAAGGTCTGTCCGGCTTCTGGTTGATATCAAATGTGGTCACCTTGGTCGCAGGGTTTCAAGTGCTCCATAGAGCAGATGTCATCACTTTCAACATGGCATTGGCACCGGTACTTGTCTATGCACGTTCCCTTGCTCAAGTATGCATTACACGCCTTACTGCACCTCTCCTCCGAACATGCCCGGAGAGAAGGAATGCATACGTCACACTGCTTCACCGCTGCCAATATCACCCAGAAATGAGTCAAATAAAAAGAGCTGCCTTACCCTCAAGAATCAGAAAAGAATTTATAAACAGCTTTTCGACATCAATACTGTAAGGTCCTTCAAACTTATTCCAAAATCTATTATGGGATAAGATTCGATTTATTAATGAAAATGGATTATATGTCTTTAATTTTGATTAATCACTTTAAAATAAAATAACTTTAGACCCATTAATTTGTATTTTTGGTCGGATTGTCCGAAAATTTTATGCATGAATGGGATTTCTAATGATCAAATTATCAAATTTGGTACTCAACTGCATGCCTTGGTGAATTTTTTCTTAGCTGCTTGATGATGATATATTGGGTGTTACCCAAATTAATTTTTGTGGTCTCCTGACGATCGTTTGAAACAAAAAACTCCAATATTCTATGTCATAATATGCTTCAAATAATTTAACTTGAAAATGGCTTATATAAGATCAATATAAGTGTTGCATACCCTTAACAGAGAACGAAGAATACGCCAAGACGACGACGAAGAGAACAAAAAGCGCGAGACCAGAAAGCTTCATGGTGATGGTCGTAGATGAGGATAATATTCAAGGTTGGTTTTGTTAAGGAATAAAGAGAAGTTGTATTGATATATATGTATATGTATATATATAGATCCTCTGTCGATGCACCAGCGGTCCAAGACAAACTGACAAAGTCGTTTTAGTTTATTGCGGTTAATAACCTCGTCCAAGTCCCGATTAATCACAGTGGCAAAAAGAATCCCGATTAATTGTTTTTTGTGAAGGGAAGGTAACCCACATTGCTATTTTGTTTCATAGCCATCAGTTCATACCTGAAATTTTTCTTGCGCACAGACCTAGTCATGATGATCAAGTTTAGATCATTACGCTAGAAAATTTTATCATTTTACAATAATTATATTTGCGAGATTAATGTTTAAATAAAAATCAACTTAATTGATGTATTATGCAAATTTTTATAACATTCTAATTAATCATCGGGTTGCAGGTACGGGTGATGTGAAGATATGTATGTATTAAACACACAGAAAAGCCTAAAGGATGATATAGGAATTATGAAGGATTTATCACAAAAGAATTTAAATTTATTTATTATTTAGACACAAAAAAATGGCCTTCATCCAAGGTACGAAAATGTGGGAAATCGTCATATCTTCATTTAATAAAGGTGGTGCATGAAGGAAATGAGAAAAAATTAGGTGAGCTACACCTTCATCATATATAGCTTATATGAGCAAGCTAAAAATCTAATGAACAATGATATTTATATATGTATTAAAATTAGAGTATGATGTTGATATAGTTTTATCTTTTTTTAACACCATTATAACCTATTTTTAAATTTTTTAAAAATGTGTTAGTTAAAATATATTTAAAAATTAATTTTTATTACAATTGATTTTATTATTAAGATGAAAGGGTTAGATGTATTGGATTGAGCTGAAAATTTATAAATATTTTTATTATTTATTTTTCTATTTATCTACATAGATTTTGAGTAGTCGTACTTACTAAATTACTCCAAATAAAAGGTGTATTTCATATACACTATATTAGTAGAAGTTCATGTATATATAACTCAAAGGAGATTAATACCAAGTCAACTAGATCAATATTATTATAAAATTTTCATTAATGACCTAATTGATTTGGTCATCTGCGTTGGTGATTTATTATTGTGCGATTTGATCTTCTCTCTTTTAGTTGCATTATGTAATTTGGGGTAATATTTGAATAAAATTTCTTCTTCATAAATGAAAAAACTAAAAAAAAAGGTCAACCCAGCTACGAATATAGCACAAAAATGTTCCCTCAAAGAGAGAACATATTACTATTATCATAACAAAGATTGAATTATTACATATGTTGCATGCATATGTTTCCTCAATATGATCTATTTGCGTTTCATTAATCACCAACATCAATGTGATAGCTTTAAAACTGGCACCATCGATATTGAGGTGGCTTGGGATGATCAAATGTGGATTAGGTCGCAGGGATTCAAGTTCATGAAGCAGAAGAAATCACCTTCGATGTTGCGTTCTCACGGCTACTTGCCCACACACGTTCCTTTGCTGCTAAAGTATGCATTGCATTTCTGGGCACGCCTCACCAGAGGGAACGCATGCCTTGCACTGCTTCTCCGCTGCAAAAACCACCCAAATTTTGCGTCTTAACATGCTTCAAATTTAGCATCAAAATGGGTGATAATTGATTAAGGTCGGTGCAGGTAGAAACAGTACGTACGGTGATGGTGCATTTCAAGTATATACCTTTGACGTGGGTTGAAGAATACTCCAAGGCAACGACGGAGAGAGCGAGGAAGGAGAGGCCGGAAATCAGCTTCATGGTGATGAATGTTAATGTCATCAAGAGTTAATGATCATCAGACTTTATGTAATTGATAGAAAAATATGGATCTCTTTCAAAATACATTTAATTTAGGAGAAATCAACATTCATGGTTGTCTTGGTTTATAATTAGAGATAAGTTTATTGCCATTAATGACGCTAAATATGGAGAGATCGTTTGTCACAAAAAGATTTTAGGAAAATATTTCTATAAAAAAGTAATAAAATATTCAAGTGTAACTTTCATAACTACCTTTAAATATCTAGGAATTTCAAAAACATCCCTAGGAATATTTACAAACAAATATACTCCTCAAGATCCATTTAAGGTGTTAATATCATCAATATTTAACCTCCTTAAAAAATATTTCATCGTCAAGTTGTAAGAGATGAAAAATCGAATATCATTTATATTAGTATACCAATTTTCAAGATATTCTTAATTATGTATGTACAAAATTCATCGGGCAATTTTTTTCGTTAAAATTCATAAAATTTAACTTACTTTTGATTAACAAGTTTTTATTTCTTAATTTACGTAAGCCCAAAATTAATAAATAACGCTTTGTCCATTTGTATCAATTTTGTGTTATTTCAAAAAAGAAATATGTGAATAAAGAACTGTATTGAATGAATGGTAACTTATCCAATATTCAGTTTCAAAATCTAGCCAATTGATTAGTTATTCATGACTTATTGTTATCTCTATATCTGTACATAGCTAGAGACAGTCAATTGTAATCTGTATGCGATATCATTTGTGCTAATTTCTTGATCTTGTCAAAATATAGCACAAAGCTATACTCTCAATCCCTTGAAGAGAGAACGTTAGCGTAATATATATTATATATGATCATAACAAAAAAACTAAATTATTACATATGCTGCATGGATATAATATTTCCTCTTGACGATGATCTACGTATATATCGTCACCAGCTCGAGATCAACGTATGTAAAAGCTTCAATAATGGCGTCCATCAAGGTTCTGACCGATGTCGCTGGGTTTCAAGTCGAGAGAGCAATAGTAGTCACTGGCGATATGGCACTGACACTGATACTTGCCCACGCACCCTCCCTCCCTGGTTTCGTATCTACGTTCGCATGCATTGGGGCACCAAAAGTCTACGCACGCCCCATCAAAGGGAATACATGTCTCGGACTCTGGAAAACTATGTCATCAAGTAATAACGATAAAAAGATCAATATTATGTATAGTCGCGAGATTTTTTAAATTATTCTCACATCTAATATTTTAATGAGGATAAAATAACCAGTCTGTTCCTAGCCATGAGCCAAATGTTACTATATAAAATTAAATTTCTCGTAAATTAATTTTTTATTAATTTATCAACATAGTAAATAAACCCATGAAGTAAAATATTTTTAAAAAATACAAAATAAATTCATACGCAAAAAATTAGTTAAAATTTAAATTCTAAGTCAATGCTCAGGATTAACTCACCCTCTATGCGACACAAGTGCATAATGAGTCGTCTTGTGTCATTGTGCCCTATTACCCTTTTTGGAGGCAGGTATTTTATCTTTCAAATAATTTTAAAGGTGTAGCCCAATATCAAACTGAAGTTATGCTCGGCGCTTAATTATCGAATCTGGGCTTAGGCTGATGAGGCTGCCAAAATAAAATATACAATATTTCAAGTATTTATACTGACATGAAAATTTAGATGAAGATACTATAATTGCAACGAGAATCTTGATCTAGGAGTTGCAAATAGTTTAAATGTTAACGTATAATTCTTTAGTCTAATGCATAAAATGATATGATATATGACACTTATCTAGGTACATAAAAAAACACCTATAGAATATATCCCACAACAATTAGTTAATCATTTGGTTAATTACTTATAAGTGAATAATAATAATTTAATATTTAATTAATTAACACCAGCTAAATTTATATGGTTACACTATATCATTAATCATTATTAGGAAAAATCAAAACATACCAACAGCTACTTGGACTCGTAAGGATGTCAATATTTATCACATAAATTAACAATTAACCATATATAATAGCCAACAAAATATTAAAATAGGTAAACCAATGATAAGCTACCCATATTCTAACTCATAAATTAATAATCTAGTTTATGCCTCATCAACTATATAAAATAGTTAGCATTGTAAGTTAGATGACTACTTATTAATTTGGCTAAAAATAAATATAATCATATCTATTAATTTGTGCTAAGTACTCATCAGTAATTTATGTATTTACTACAATTAATTTACCATCCTATATAACAAAGAATAACTATAAGTTGTTAAATTAATACAACACAAATTTGATACCCATATAATGGTTGTACTAATTATATAATATAATGGAATAATTAATATCATAATAATTAATTTAAATTGTACATTGTATGAGACATTATATATAATCAATTATTATATTTTCCTAAATAAACCTTTAGTCTTAATTTATAACGTTATTATTGATCTAAAGATAATACTTAATTTATTAATTAGTTAATTAATGGCAAATCTTGATTAGTTATATCCAAAAGAACTAACAAGTATTATAATGCCATTACCAATTTACTTAATTGGACATGCACCTAATATGATTTTCTCTAAAGTATAATATACTGATTAACCTAGCGATCAAAAAAATATAAACCATAAAAACTAATTTGTTGATTTATTTTTAATTTTTATCAATTTTTAATTTTTATCATGCGTGAAGATCATGGTTGCATGAATCGGAATCGGAATGGGAATCGGAATCGGAATCGGTTTTCCAGGGAGTCAGAATTGGAATCGGAATCGGTCTAAATCGGCTAAGAATCGGTCCAGTTGAATCGGTCCAAATTAATTTAATCGGTCATATATAATAATTTGGCAATTTATAATATAAATATATTAAAATTGGGTATTGATGTTATTTTGATATTATTCTGTGTATTATAGTTTATGATATTTTTAAATATTTTTTAAGATTTTTTAAATTATTTAGAATTAATTATTATTTTTGACTCGAGTTAGACTCGAGTCAACTTTTAATTATGAGAATGCCACTCTTTACCCCCCTCCCCCGCCGCCGCCGCCGGCCCTGTTGGCGGCGAGTCTCGCGGCGGTGATGTCGGAGGATGTTGGCAGCCCGGTCGGACGAACAGTCGGCGCCCGGAGCCGGCGGCGAGGCGGCCCGGAGCCGGCGGCGATTCGTACGTCACAGCCCGATTCGGTCCGGCCACACGTTGGCGGCGACATTGTGGGGTCAGTAGCCCGGTCGGCGGCGAGCTCGGAGTCGGGGACGCACGGTGGAGGGCGGAAACGGGGCGGCGGCGACGTGGGGGGAGCGGGTTTGATTTTAGGTTTTTAAAATCCAAATTACCATTTTACCCATGCTTAAATAATTTTATAAAAATTATACCTAGGGTATTTTAATAATTTCATTAAAAAACTGATTCCGATTTAGAGTTAAATCGGTCGGAATTGGGCGAACTCGGCCGATTCCGAGGCCAATTCGGTCGACCTCGAAATCGGATCGGCGCAATGCCGATCCGATTTAAATCGGCCAATTCCGCACGGAATCGGCCGATTCGTGCATTAGAGGTGAAGATAGCCAAATGATAACAATTAATAATTAATTATATTATAATTAGATATTATCAATTTATCAAACCTAAGTGTAACAAATGGAATTGAAATGGGATTATTAGACATGTAATCAATATTCAATATAATATTAATATTAATTTACATACAACACAGTTATGAATTAACGCTAATAATACTCATTATAATACAAAATAGTAATAATGTTAATATTAATTAATATAAATAGGGAGATTAATCATATTAATAAAAAAATACTAAGCACGATGATTTATTTAATTCATAAAATAATAAGAAGTAGAAAAATAAAATAAAATAGAACGTCAGAAGGAGAAATAGGTATAATTTCTCACTCAAAAATTCATGTAACGATGTACAAGAATAAGAAATCATGTACCTACATGACGAACATGCACACTGAACAAGAAGAAATAGAAAAAATTAAAAAATGTATCCAAGATGCCACGTAAGAGAGGGTAGAGGAGTTGACCTGATGGAAGGGAGAGAAGAAGAAGAGGTGACAACAGTGAAAAACGTGAAGACCATGCCTAACTCCCTTCAAGTCTCATTCATATTGTCTAATAATCATTATCCACTCACAAGACCAGTCTACCAAATCTCAACAAAAACTATATTTCTTGATAACCAAAATGGCTAGCCACACTTTATCCACCTATAGCACCCATTTAATCGATCGAAAAAAATTAATAAATTTTATTATTATTTCTATATTATATTATATTTTTTTATTTTTTAATATTATTATTTTTAATTTGAATTAACTAAGTAAGATTTAGTAGATAAAATTTTAATTAAATAATATTTAAGACTCATTCAATGATTTACAAAACTTTAAATAAAATAACCTAGCTATTTAGTATGTGTTAATAATTTAAAAAAATGACTTAGACCTGTTACTTTTCACTTAGGCGCTGACCGTAGTGGATGGTGGGCTTGATTATATTAGTAGGGGTGTGCCCTACAAAACTTAACTTGAGTTGATAACCATTTTGAAAGGATGATTTGGGCCATCAATATATGCTTAATCCCATCATGAACTAGGATTGGTTGATATAATAGTAATAATATATTAATTTTCAATCCTTCTAAAATGCATAATCAGACATATATTTTTTCCTTAAAATTCATTAAATTTAACCTGATTAATAAGGCTTTATTTCTTTTTAATCAAGCTCAAAATTAGTCAATAGTGTTATGTCCTGGGTTGTTATCATTTTTGTGTGGATTGAAAAAAGAAATACGCTTATTAAGAATTGTCGAAATGGCCGTGCAGATCCAACATTTTCATCAAGTACAAACTCTGGAGTAGACGAGCTAAATTTTGGATGCTCAAAAAGTACCATATTCTCCGTATCTACTAATTTTGTGGCTCATAATCTACTTTTTTTTATCAGTAAAGTGAAAATTAAAAGTCGCACTCTTAAAAAAGTAGAAAATTTAATCAATCAAAATACAATAAAAAATAATTATTTTAGTCTATTTTTTTATTCAATTAGAATATATCTTTACAATTCAAATCTATCCATAATATATATCAAATAATTATATATAGTATATCTCATTATTTAAAGATCATCATTATCATAATCATCATCGTTTGCCGACTTCCAAAGACCTGAGGTCAGGGGTATAATTATTATACTTCATCTTGTTGTAGGTTATATTAATGCTTAAATCTAATTACTCCATATCCTTTCTGATTTTCTAAAACCAAGTTCTCTTTTAATATAAAATAACAAAATGACATGGTATATCTATTAATAATGGCCTATGAAAGACGTCTTTGCGCATGCCCAAACCTAATGTAATCTATGCTCTCTCATTTTGTCCTCTGACTAATACCATCTTTAGTTGTGCTTGCGTGGTATTGTTGGGGATTCATATAGTGCTCATTATTTAAAGATCAATAAAATTTGAATTTATCTCTAGGCTCCCATTAGTGCAGGCATCTTGCATTGGTATTGAAAGTTAAGTTGAAAAACAAGGACTAAGATCAAATAAAAAAGAGACCCATATTCAACCATAACATTCACAATATTATAATCACCAAGAAACAATAGGAACTTTCACACAAGATTGTGTGTGAGATGTGTTTATTATAACAAAGATAATATATGCTTATAAAAGCCTTGTGGCTGCATCAAGAACGAGTAACATTGCAGGGACGCAAGTCTGGAGCGGGAAATGATTTGGCAACGTGACATTCGCACTGTGTCTGCTAACGCACTTCCCCTTCCCGCTAAAATATGCGCTACAGTCTTATTCTCGCTTCTCATTGCACACCTCAAAGGGTTGGCAAATTACACAGTACTTCTTGGTCGTCGTCCTCCCTGTTCAAATTACATAAACATATGATCATTCCAATGGTTGTCAACATGGGGAGGATAAAAATGACGAGTTGGATTGAAGGAAGTGTGAAGGTGACAATAAGGAAGGGAGAGGTAGGCCGGAAAGCTACATTGTGTTTGCCGTCGTTGATTACTGGGTTTTATTTGTCTTTCCCAGTACTCTTACAGAGCTATCACCTCTAATTATATTCTTCTCGTGTTTGAATAGAGGATTTCAGAATGACCTGATATAGATGTTATTAAAACTACTTTGTTGACTCTAATTCTTCTTCTTCTTCATCTATTTTTTATAGCATATTTCACCATTTAAGTTCACTCTAATCATTCTCTTTTAAAATAGCGGATTTAGGACTAGGATTGATGAAGCAAGGAAAGGACGATATTTCTAATTTAATAACTACTCATAAATAGGTGAAAACATGAAGAAAAATAAGATAAATAAAAAACTCTCCACCATGCTCAATTCGTCCTAAACTTCAATCCATCAATTGCTTCAATTTGCAACAAGTTCTCCTTAACAAAAGACCCAAGCTTTTTATAATTCGTAGAGGTATAAGAGAATTAAATATTTAAACTCTATCAACTTTATAAGATATTCGGATATCCTTCATGACACCAACTCCCCTGAAGTTTAGGAGCACAACGCTTCTCTCTCACCCAACGCACCTGAAATCTTGGCATTAAGACTGAAGAAACTGAAAATTTTGAAGTATTTAATACGTAATTCATTATTAACTGCTCTGGGCTCTTACAAAAACTTCCCAAATCTACCCCTATTAATAAAAGGGGGCTCAACACTGGCCTCTAATTAAAATAAGTAGGAGATCAATGACAATCAAAATTCAATAAAAATAATAATAAATTGAATTATTATAATTTATCTGTTTATTTGATTCAGATATATCTTTAAAGGCAATTAGAGTCTAGACCTAAGATGTTAAATAATTATAATCTATCTTATTATTTAATGAGAATTTATCTATAAAATAAAATTTATTTATAGTATAAGTCGCATCGTATGAAATCTTTTGCCTAGTAGATAATAATAAGCTTATATAATCTTATAGAAACTATCTATACAAGTAACAATTACTATATGGCAATCCTTTAATATAAATCTTATGGCTAAAATTTTTA
>JAURVB010011913.1:0-33075 GCA_033002965.1 Piper betle | reverse complement strand
ATTTCATTCACACAGAATCTAATCTACTATACACTCATTCTGAAGCTTGGGTTTCAACCCATCACACTTTTGCTGCGCTACTCTGATCATTTCATTTCATCTCATTATCATGCCTCAAACATTTACTCATAGCATGTTTATAAAATAACATCATAAACAAAACATTAAACATTCAATCACCCGATGTGTGTGTGCAGAAGACCTTATTGCTCCTCTGTCCTGGCTGGCCATCCATCTCGTGCTTATCACCTACATATATATAAGAAACACGTCAGTAACAAGCGTTACTGGTCCGGAAAATAAAATAACTATAACAAGCTGGCTATGAGAGCAAACTCTCATATGAAGAAAACCATATACTACTCCACGTGAACACTCTGAAGGGCACTACTGAGGAGCCACTGGGCTGCAGACCCGGTAGCATCCCGAACTTACTGATCTGCTGCTGGTACTGTGCTACTCTCAGCACTTCTTTTCAGTACTTCTCGTGAAACTTTATCCTAAGCCCTCTCCTTACCTCCATATTTCTCCTGGCCTTGAGCACGAAGGCCGAGTACTCTCAGGCAGTCGCCTTTAGTACCCTTTGAACCACAAGTCCGGACATGCGCTGTACTAAACAGTACCCGTAAACCTCCACGTTCTCCGGGTGTGAGGAACTCAAACGCGGAGTTGTCAGGATCCCTCGGGAATGGAACAGTCTGCTGGCACTAATCCAGAGCCCGCTTTGACTGTCACGGCATCCTCTGCATGGTACGTGCAGTCGATTTCTCCATCTCTCGTCTCACTGAAAACTGCGTAAATACTACATATATATATATGGGCTTGGGTAGGGAGTTATATAATAGGCCCGAAGGCAACTTGTGGTGGATCTTGTTTTCGAAATCAACCTCGAGGGATCTCATCCTCGAGGGGTTATTAATCCGGAAAATGTTCGGTTAAATGGCCCGAGTTAAGTGGGATCCGATAAAACGCCACTTAACCCGTCCTGCAGGCAATAAATTAAACATACAATAGAAAGAGTAAATCAGAGACGAGTCCTAAACGGACCTGGTAGAAGCTCCAAGCGTGTCATCGCGCCTAGGCGGCGAGCTCCTATTCCGTACCTACACATCAAAACTAAATACTAACGCCCGCTAACTAAATGATGCATCAAACTCAACACAATTAAACACGAAATCATCCATCACAATGACCAATCAAATAATCATAAAAGTAAATAATCCAAACTCGTCCTATTCATACCAATTTTACTGTGTTTTTCTAAGTTATCTCATGATCACTTATCATGCTGAAACTCGATCTACCTCATTAGATCACTGAACCTTCATTCACACTTAATCTCATCATGTAACTTATCATTTCATCCCTAATTAGTCATTAATCACATCATGTAACTTATCACTATCAATCACATCAATAAATCAACCCTAGCATGCTGTGCTAACAATCATCAGACTTTAACTTATAAATTCGGAGGTAATTATATACCTCATGTCGTCGGCAATCGGCGATGGCTAGGGTTCTGTCGCACGTCTCGAAGCTCAAATTCGGCGCTCATCGGCGTCCGACGTTCGATCGGGCTCGACTGGGTGAGCCCCGCGGAAGATCCGGTGAATTCCGGCGAATTCCAGAAATTCCGGTTTTCCGGCAGCTACTGGCGGTTTTCCGGCGGCTTCCGGTGGTTTTCCGGCGACAATCGCCGGCGGCGTCTACTGGCCGGAAAGTGGTCGTGTTGGGTACCCTCGGAACCGGCTCGGCGAGCCCGACTCATCTATGACCTCAGCGTGGCCAATGGAGGCGGCGGCTCGCCGGAAAATGGCAAAAACAGAGGCCGGCCATGGTGGTGTGGAGATCCGGCCGAGATGGGCGGCGCTGGCCTCCGTTCCGGTCGGGGAGGGTCACTGGGTGGTCGCTGGTGCTGAGGCGACCACCTGATCATGGCGGCGACGGTCGCTGGCGGCGAAATCGACGACGCGACCAAAACTTAGCCGCGACGCTACGCATGGCGATTCCGGCGTCACGGCGGCCCGATTGGGGCCGGACCTGGTCGGGGCAGCATGGCGACGCCGTGGCTGGGCTGGGCGGCGTCGAACGGCGGCCGGGTGGCGCCGACAGCGGCGACGGCGACGCTGCACAGGGGCGGCGTCGGGGTTTGGTTTGGGGAAGAAAAGAAGGCGTGGGGTGTGTGGTGGCAAGGTCGTAAATATTACTTGACTCGTCTCCGGCTCGAGTCAAGTATAATAACTAAGTCGTATTAAATCCAAAAAAATTCATAAAAATCGGGAAAAAAATCCCGTAAAATCAAACAACACCACAATATTATAATGATATGCTCTATGACTAACAACCCACCCAGACTGCCCGAACGCGTCCTAACGCGGTAAACGGCCTAATACTAATTCTACGATCCACTATATATAAAAATAATAAAAAAAATGACTGGCATACTCTCATATATCTGATAACTCATTCTGTTCTGCTGTGTTCATGACGTTATCATCATATACTTGGGTACGCATGACCCTCATAGCTCATACACGCGACTGGCATCGGCTCGGTACACGTGTCCTGAAACTGACTCAACTCGAAAAAATAACGGTCGACCCGACCGGTTCTGAATATAAAACCCTAACTCGAATCGTGGGTTTTACACTCTATGTCAAACACTCAGGTGTCCCTAGAAGACGAACAAGACTGCTCACCAAGTCCTAGCTAACTCAGTCCTAAATCACTTATCTCACTCTATTCTATAATGGAACAACGATAGCTGTTATGACTCTACTGCATGCTATGACTCTTGTAGCTATCTATATGACCACTAACTGCTGCTGAAGAGGGCGTTCATGATGGAATGATGGCAAGAACACCTGTATATGTACAGCGTGTCTCAAGGAGTATGAAAATATACTCTGCATGGAACTGTGGAGTCTGCATCTGATCTGTGGTAGGTGCGCTGTTCAATGTCTACTCATCTCATCCATATGAACAACAGATAGTATGACTGATATATCTATAAGGGTGAGTGTAACAATACTCGGGTGAAGGGTTGGCTCTGTCTGAAATCTCTCGTCACATGAAAAGGGACTGGATCTCTCATAAAAAACTGGTCTCGCTCCTCTAGGACTCTGACTAGGTGTTTCATCCTCATATAGTTTGACATCGAGGGTGATAGGAGATTACCTTGATATGAGAAAATCTTACTAGGTATGTACAAGACTCTATCTGTGGTCCTGTAAAGGTAATCATGCGAGTCATCATGGTAATAAAAACTCATTATAAGATATTGGATGGCAAAAAAATATGGGTAGGTCCATTGACATGTCTCTAAGATCCTCATGATTAGACTCCGCCATAGGTGGCCAGCCTATAGAACAACTAATCAATGACGAGTCTAAGAGATAACTCCTAAGTGGCTCTAGTTTAATCAACTAACAATAGGCATGTGTTTCTCGATACCGTACTGTCATGCACTTCTAAACGGATGGGGTTCAAACAACACAAAGAACCACTATCTCTCCTCAAGTCTATGACGACTCGTAGTGAGGTTTGACATGTGTCTCATCCATTCTTTAGTGGTGTGTGACCTGCCGTCCCGTACCAATTTGTAAGACTAATCTGTACTCACATGACTACTACTGTTGTGGTAGACTCTCAAGCAAAACTATCAGTTAAGATGAGCATACATTGGTGTCCCGTTATCTGATTTGCACGGTCTAACTGAAGTTCCTGTCTGCGTATATCTAAAGCTTGAGTAAAGTTGTCTCCTCTAGACTAGTCTGTCATTGGCTACCTACACTGTAAGTCCTATACAGTACCATGAAGGTACCTCCTATACTCGGGTTAAAGGCTAAATCCTATGTCTCAAGGTAAGGACCTAATTTTGCTGGCAAAGCACAAAAAAAATACCGTCTCCCTAATGGACGCTCCCTCACTAAACCCATCGTGTATGCCAAAATTCTAATACGAGTCAAATATCTCTCTCTGGCTAGGCCAAACTCTAAATGAGTTAAACCATGTATCTAATCATCTAATCATTTGCTAACCATATGACCAAACCGAACTAGAACAACCCTCGGACTGGTTTAACTAGAAAATGGGCCGGGTTAACTTGGTGGCCATGATGGTACATGAACTCGGGCATGGGCAGGCAAACTCGGGCAAAGACAGTGGGTGCGATCACGGGCATTCGGACGAGAACACTGGCGAACAGATTCGAGCAAGACAAATGGGCAGGACAGGGCAGCCATTGCCCATCGCCGGAAATTGCTGACGATGGAGCGGCTTGGGTCGCCAACAGTCGGGATCAACGGGCATGATGACAAGGATCGTGGTGGCGGTGGCGATCGGCAAAGTGCGGTGGTTGGTTGAACGAAAAATGGCCAGGAGCAACGGTATCGCCGCCGGTTGAGGTGACGTCGCCGACAGCAATTGGGGCCATGGCGGAGCTCGTGGGTGGTCTCAAAATGTCGCCCTCGACAATATGAACCTATCTGGGCTGATGGTCGACTGTGTCCAGTCAGTGGCTGGCCGAAAAACAACTAGAAACGATGGAAAATGCTGGCGAGCAAATGTGAGTCACCGGAGGTGATCGCAGCCATGGCGAAGGTCGGTGTCGGTCCCAAGCTACAGACCTCGGCGAGGGGAAGCTGTCGGGGTGGTTGGCTTTGCCAAAGGACAATCGCTGGCCCCGAAAAATGGCCCATACGAGTGGCGGCGGCGGCAAAAACCGACAGCAAAAATGTCGTCGCTAGCAGCGGCTGTAGCGGCACCATTGGTGATTGTAGGTACGGACTGATAGCGGGCCGCTAGGTGGTCACAGTCGTACCAATACGATGGCGGGGGCGAGGCAGAAACTCGTCGGTGGTGAGCCGAAGTGGTGGTGGTGCTAAAGGGTGTAACTTCTAAAATCAATAGCAATATTTGAAATATAAATGGGAGAAAACTAGGGTTGACGTGGACAGCTCAGATCTTGCCATGTGGCATGATCTGAACATCAGACAACTGACAGTCTAGTGGGACCCACCTATACGTATATGTGATATACATATAGATGGAAAGCTTTGATCGAGACTTGATCCTAAAAGTAACTCTATAGGTGGGAATCGAGGTAAAAAGGTGAAATTGGCCTCGAACCCTGAACTCAATCAAGCTAGGCCCACGGAGGCACACTCCGATGGTCCGAAATCCCTATGATGCATGCAATGAGATACCCTGAAAATCCCAAACGAATAGTAAACGCTGCAACGGCCTAGATCTAGGCCTAAAATCCTAGCGAACTTATAAAAATCATATGTATACTTCGTGTATACACTAATAACTCATTATATTCAGTATCATAACTGAAACTATCATATGCATGTCGGGCATACTCAGTGTAATAACCTGCCTATTCTGAGCCATGAGCCAAGTGTTACTATATTAAACTAAGTGTCTGATAAATTAATTTTCAAGATTTTAAATAAATTCATAACAATAAATTTAATATACAAATACTCAAAATAATTTAAGCCCCATGAACCGAACCAAAATCCCACTGTCATGCAAACAATCTCGAGAAAAGAATAGTCCAATAATAGAGTCCTCCAACTGTCCTGACTCTACCAATCTTTTCATGCTCATACCTGCAAAGGCAATTCCGCGTTAGTGATAAAAACACTTAATCATATAATTACAAGAAATAATTAATATATTCCACAACATCTGAATTACATCTTTTAGTGATTATGAGCCTATGCTGAGCTCTTAATATACTGGGAGGGTTGTCGCCCATCCAACTACAATCCCATGCATTTGCACACATGCTATATAGCCCTCGGCCTATAGTTACCAATATTTGCCATTGACTCACCCTCTCGGTATCATAAGTGCATAATGAGCTGTCTTGCGCTACTACACCCTATCACCCCTTTTGGCATGGGGGCAGGTATTTAATCTTTCAGGGGGTGCTACCTCTGTGTCGGATTGAGTCAATTCATTGACCTTGGTTGCGCTCGGCACATGATGGTCGAATATGAACTCAAGTCGACCAAGACTCCCACATAGTAATTTTTTTTAAGGGTGCTGCCATGTGTCAAACTGAGCCAATTCTTTGACACCAGTTGTGCTCGGCGCATGGTGATCGAATGTGGACTCAGGCTAACCAAGATTCCCAAATCGAAATATATAACATTTCAAGTAATAATACAAACCTGAAATTCTGATGATGTACCCGCAACTATGACACTTGATCTTAATATGGATGTAATTTCTCTAAAGCCAAATGTACTCACAAGTTATCCAGAGGATGTTTTATTTAACAACACTTTTCTTTAAATAGAAGAAAATACGTGGAATTCAAAAGTCATTTGTGTGATAACGTAAAGTCACAAAGTAATTATTAAGTTAATACAAATGGGTGTTAAATCCTAAAATTCAATAAATAAAACTTATTTAAAACCATATATAAAGATCATTGTACCGATACGCTAAAGGTCATAATTGATAATTTATAATATTAATTTTTCAAGAATTAATTTAATTAAATAATATTTATGGTTTACTCTATGATTTACAAAACACTAAATAAAATAACTTAATTTTTTTTCGGGGTTTTACACTCAGCCTCTATAACATTCTCATATGGCCATTTGGGCCTCATACTCATATTCTTAAAATTAGTCTCGCTCGAGGTCACTCAATACTAACCTGAACTGGGAAAAACTCAAATCGAGTAAAACCCTAACCTGAAAATGGGAGTTTACACCTTTTCAATTAAATTCCTTTTTGTTCTTTATCGTCTAATGAATCTATTAAATCTAGAAGAATAGACTCTTGTACAGTTATCATATTATTGCTAAGATTGCTTAAATCCATCATAGTATTATAATTATCACATGCACAATCTGAACTAGAAGTAGAAGTAGATGTATTATTTTCATAATCTATATTTCCAACTTCTAATACTTCTATTTTAGAGTTATAACTAAGTTCTTCTAATAATGATAATAAATTTTCTTTTTCATCATGAGGAATATTTAATTCCTTAATCTTTTTCCTTAATTTGCATTGATTCCTTGTATGTCCAGACTTTCCACAATCCCAATATACAATTGGTCTAGAACTACTCGGTTTACTTGATCTTTTAATATTTCTTTTAAGTTTTATTTGTAAAACCCACGATTCAAGTCAGGGTTTTATATTGAGAACCGGTTGGTTTGACCGTTTTTTACTCGAGTTAGTTTCAGAACGCGTGTAATGAGCTGACGCCAGAAGCATGTATGAGCTACGAGGGCCATGCGTACCCAAGTATATGATGATAACATCATGAACACAACATAACAGAATGAGTTATCAGAATATATGAGAGTATGCCAGTTATTTTTTTATTTTTATATATAGTGGATCGTAGAATTAGTTTTTAGGCCGTTTATCGCGTTAGGACTCGTTACGGGCAGTTTGGGTATAGTTCTAGAGCATATCATTAGGATGTTTTAGTGTTTGTTTGATTTTATGGGATTTTTATCATTTTTTTTAGGATTTAATACAACTTAACTATTATTCTTAACTCGAGTCGGAGACGAGTCAAGTAATATTTACAAGTTTGCCACCGGCCCTTTTCTTCCCTCCCAATGCCTTCTTCCCCGTCCAAACCCTACCCGCGCCACCCTTCGCTTGTCTCGCCACCGCTGTCGGCGCCGCCCAGCTGCCGATCGACGCTGCCTAGCCCCGCCATGGCGTCGCTGTGCTGTCCCGACCAGACCTGGCCACCATTCGGCCTCCACGATGCTGGACAGCTGCGACTAGTGCCGCGCTCGCGTTGCGCTTCTGTCGTTGATCGCACCACTGCTGATCATCGCCACCATGATCAAGTGGTAGCCTCGACACCCTCGACCCTCTACGACCTTCCCCGACCAGATCAAAGCCCATCGTCGCCGCTGCTGTTTCTGTCATTTTCCTACGAGCCGCCACCTCCACCGGTCATGTAGAGCGCCATAGATGAGTCGGGCTCGCCGAGCCAGTTCCAATGGTAACAAATACCCATGCTATTCAGCCAGTAGACGCCAGCCGGCAACTATTGCCGGAAAACCACCGAACCTGCCAAATAACCATATTTGCATGAATTTGGCCGATAATCCACCGAGTTCATCCAGTCAAACCTGATCGACTTCGGATGCCGCCGAGCGTCGAATTTGAGCTCCGAGACGAGTGTAAAACCCTAACAGTCGTGGACCGCCTACGACAAGAGGTATAATTACCTCCTATTTGATTATTTAAACTTGATGACTGTTAGCATAGCAAGTTAGGATTGTTAATTATCATGATAAATGTTTGACTATGGATGAAAAGATAATTGCATGATGCAATTAATTGAGAATGAATAGTAAGTGATCTAATGAGGTAGATCAAGTCTGAGCATGATAAGTGACTACGACGTAACTTAGAAAAACACAACAAAATTGGTATAAATAGGATTTGTTAGAATTATTTTCATATGTATGATTATTTGATTGTTGATTGAGGTTCATTGAGTTTGATGCATCATTTAGTTAGTGGGCGTTAGTATTTAGTTTTGATGTGTAGGTACAGAGTAGGAGCTCGCCGCCTAGGCGCGATGACACGCTTGGAGCTTCTACCAGGTTCGTTTAGGACTTGTCTTTGTTTTACGTTCTCTTCTATTGTATGTTTATTTTATTATTTGAAGGACGGGTTAAGTGGCATTTTATTAGATCCCACTTAACTCAGGCCATTTAATCGAACAGTTTTCCGGATTAATAACCCCTCGAGGATGATTTCAAAAGCAAGATCCACCACAAGTTGCCTTCGGGCCTATTATATAAATCCCTTCCCAGGCCTATATTTATATAATTTTATCGAGTTTTCAGTGAGACGAGAGATGGAGAAACCGACTGCACGTACCATGAGCGGATGACGTGACAGTCAAAGTGGGCTCTGGATTAGTGCAGCGGACTGTTCCATTCCCAAGGGATCTTGACAACTCCGTGTTTGAGTTCCTCACACCCGGAGAACGTGGAGGTTTATGGGTACTGTTTAGCATAACACATGTCCGGACTTGTGGTTCAAAGGGCACTAAAGGTGACTGCCTGAGAATACTCGGCCTTCGTGCTCACGGCCAGGAGAAATATGGAGGTAAGGAGAGGGCTTAGGATTTGAGACCAGAAAATGAAGTAAGAAAATGCCGAGAGAGGCATCAGCATCAACAGATCAGTCACTTTGGGACACTACCGGGTCTACAGCCCAGTGGCTCCTCAGTAGGTGCCCTTCAGAGTGTTCACGAGGAGTATATGATGTTTTCTTTCATATGAGAGTTTGCTCTCATAGCCAACTTGTTGTAGTTATTTTATTTTCCGGACCAGTAACACTTGTTACTAATGTGTTTTTATACTATATGTAGGTAATAATCACGAGTTGGAGGAGCCAGTTTGGACGGAGGAGCACTGTCGTCGCTTGCACACATGTCAGTCAATTGAGTGGTTATATTTTGTTATGATGTTATTATATTGATGTGATGTGATTAAATGCTAAAGTTTGAGGACATGATGAGATGAAATACTAAGACATCATAACAGGAAAAGGAAATGTGAATAGATTGCACAGTGGAAGCATTGTGGGTTGAGACCCAAGCTTCAGAATGAGTGTATAATAGATTAGATTCTGTGTGAATGAAATTGTTGATGCATGCATATATATTTATATATGTTATTTGACAGGGTGGCCCCTAATTGCCCTTTTAGGGGAGATTCTATCCATGTTATTTTAGAATTTTTACTGATTTGATCGTAATTGAATTGGTGTGTAATTTAGTTTGCATGTCATCCATGTAGTATCATGTTAGAATTCCATGCATTCATCCATGTATGACAAGTCGTATCTTCATCTTAAAAGGCAGAGATTAGATCTGCACGAGTTGGGTTCGGGTTAGCCAACCTAACCGGGGCCATTAACATGCCGGTTTGGTTCATGAACGTGATTGGTATCAGAGCCACTCTCAGTCGATTAAGATGTAAGATACTTTTATAGGTGATGTGTGTGCAAAGACGGCTCCATGTCTAGCTGGCAGGTATGTTTCTGTTTATTTTCTTTACAAGAAGATTTTTCTTCCTAAGTTATTTGGATAACAGTGCATTCGGAATTGGATCAGAAATATGTGGAACTGACCTTAGTTAAGCTGACAGGTCATCAATATGGCTTTTTATCATGATTTATGATTGTTTGGTTAGATATGAGCAGGGTATGTCGTAGTGCTAGTAGAGGTAGATTGGGTATAAGATCCCATCTTATACCAGATCTAGATGTCAGTAGGAATCTGATAGGATTGTCATGATGGGCTTAGAGACCCACTAGTTCTGTCCATCGCATAAGTGAATTGGATGATTGACCATGTGTTTGTGTCTTGCATGTCACCACATTAGTCCTGTTTCCATGGGACATGGTGTACATGATGGGAATGAGTTAAAAGAAAAGTGGTAACAGTAAGGAGCTTGAAGTATAGAGATATTGATAAGTTAGTTGGTACATGAGATGGACCACTTCCAGAAGATAGTGATGAATGACGATGAGTAGTGAGGTGGATCGACAGTCCAATGGGCACTTCACCGCATCCCCTCTCCACTAGTTTATGACCTACGGGCAGTAGTTTTGGCTTCTTTTGTCAAACATAGGTCTCGATATGAGAAGGAAAAGATCAGGACCACCATTGCCTATGAGATTAGATATTTGACAGGATTTTACTAAAGATAAGGCACCAGATCAGTTATTGACGTTTGAGGGTTAGTCAGCACTGATGAAAGCAACCACTCCATATTTTAAGAGATTAGAGTGAGTTCAGCATAGGTTTACCATCATATGTGTCGGCACCATGATCCAAACCCTCTGGATTAGACACACATGTTTGGACAACCTGAGGTGAGTTGTTAGTAGCTAAGATATGTTAGAGACAGTAGTGGATTTACGATGTATACGATCAAGATCAGATTTTTAAGTATCTAGATAGAATTGTCACCGACAAAGTTGCCTAACCGCTGACCGAGTTGCACAACCGCTGACCGAGTTGCACAATCGCCGACCGAGTTGCAAGACCGTCGACCGTGTCACACAACCACCGTCGAGGTGTACAACCGCCGTCCGAGATGCACTACCACCGACCGAAGACGCACCACCGCTGTCCGTGTATTGCTCATCTGCTGACCGAGTAGATTAGTTAGAGCTTAGTAGGGCCAGAACTTGAGGAATAAAATATAGCTACAATGGGATTAGCAGAACAGAGAAGAGTTAGGAAAACTGAGGCTACTTTGATGAGATGGCATAGAATCAAACTCACCAGCTCTCTTGCAATCATTGTCATGACCTGACACCCTCAGGTTAGATGTATATTGCAAGATGACCCCATCAGACACTGTTAGCGACAGTCTCTTAAGGATGTGCATGGACAGAATTGGAGAACATGACAGTATGACATCCAGATGGGATGGTCACAATGATCAGACCGTGCAGATTGCATGATAGTATATCCATGGGCCACAACTATCATACATAAATTAGATGGTTAGTAGACGGTCACACTTCGTTGAAACCATTTAGTGATAGGCCAACCAGTGATAGGAATTTGACTTATATTAGAGTATTGGGCATAGATAGAGGGTTAGTGCAGAAGGGTTTTTCAAAAGGATAGTGATTCCCTTGTGTTTTGCCAGCACGATTAGGTTCTCACCTTGAGACATAGGATTGAGCCTTGCCTTGAGTATAGAGGTACCTTTATGGTACTGATTAGGGTTTACAGTGCAGGTAGATGTTGTAGACCGATCTTCTGATGAGGATTTCACCCCAGCTTGAGAGCAATGGAGACATGGACTTCAGATAGAACAGGCCATGCTGACTAGAGAGTGATACCAGTGTATGCTCATCTTGATTGATAGCCTTGCTTGAGAGTCTACCACAACGGTAGTAGTCATGTGAGTCAAGATTAATATTACAAATTGGTACGGGACGGCAGGTCACACATCACTGAAGAGCGGACTAGACACATGTCAAACCTCATTATGAGTCCCCATAGACTTGAGGGGAGACAGTAGTTCTTTGGGTTGTTTGAACCCCGCTCATTTAGAAGTACGTGACTAGTACTAGTGTCGAGAAACACGTGCCTACTATTAGCTGATTGAACTAGAGCCACTTAGGAGCCGTTTCTGAGATTCGTCATTGATTAACTATTCCACAGCCTGATCACCTGTGGCATAGTAGAATTATGGTGATCTTAGAGACAAGTCCATAGACCTCACCTTGGCACCTCAGCCATAGACTCAGAGTGACATACCTATGTAGCAGGTCTTCTCTTAGCCTAGTGGATCCCCCATTTACCTAATGTCAGATACCACATGTGAGAATGAGATAACACCCACTGAGAGTTCTTGAGCAGTGTGACTAGATTTCCAAGAGATTTAGCCTCCTTTCCTATAACCCAGAGATGTTAGACAGAGTAGAGTTTTCACTTGAGAATTTCCACTCACCCCTCTAGATGTATCAGCTTTACCATTAGTCTGTCCAGATGATTGAGATGAGTGTACATTGACCAAAGCATATGCCATAGACCGGATGTAGGCTCTATAGACCATGTAGAGTATGTTATCATACTCCTTGAGACACATTGTGTATGTACAGGTGTTCTCGCTTCCTTTCAGCAGTAGTTAGTGGTTGTATAGATAGCCACAGAGTCATAGTATATAATAGAGTCATAGTAGCTATCCTTGTTCTCTTATAGAGCGAAGTGAGATATTTGGCTCAGGACCGAGTCAACTAGGACCCAGTGAGCGGTCCAATTCCTTATATAGGGACACCTGAGAGTTGGATCTAGACTGGCGACAGTGTGCCATACAGCTCATTAGTTTATACACTCGACCTAGCAGGAGACTCATAGCATACTTTAGGTTGGTTGTAGGACTTAGGAAGAGAGTTTCTTGAGAGTACATGTAGGTGACTTTTCATAGATGAGGATTAGAGGGGCATGGGTAGATGCTAGCAGGTAGGTCTTACCCTCGATGTAGTTTTCCTAGACATAGCTCATATTAGAACCTTGAGATACTCTAGAGTATCTGCTTGACCAACCCAGTAGGCCCTTAGGGGTGATCTAGGTCATCCCACCCAGTTAGCATTAGGGATCAAAACAGAAAAGAATCATGATGGTAATGTTCAGAACAGGCATAGACAACAGTGAGGATCAGGACAAAAGCGAAGGATGATGATAATGTTAGAATAGGCATAGGAAGTATAGAATCGAGAAAGTTTGATATTGTCAGCATCACAAGCAAAACCCGCCATGACAACGCAACTACAGTAGGTGAGGATGTACATGACTATTGAAGAGTAGAGGATACAATTGGTGTGTATCTAGCTTCCAGGTATTAGTTCAGTAAAACACTCCTTGAGTTAAAATTTCGAGGACAAAATTTTTATAAGGAAGGAAGATTGTAAAACCCACGATTTGAGTCAGGGTTTTATATTCAAAACCAGTCGGTTTGACCGTTTTTTTTTAGCCAACGCCAAACGCGTGTATGAGCTACGAGGGTCATGCGTACCCAAGTATATGATGATAACGTCATGAACACAGCATAACAGAATGAGTTATCAGAATATATGAGAGTATGCCAGTTATTTTTTTATTTTTATATACAGTGGATCATAGAATTAGTTTTAGGCCGTTTATCACGTTAGGATGCGTTACGGGCAGTTTGGGTGGGTTGATAGTTCTAGAGCATATCATTAGGATGTTTTGGTGTTTGTTTGATTTTATGGGATTTTTCCCATTTTTTTAGGATTTAATACGACTTAATTATTATTCTTAACTCAAGCCGGAGATCGAGTCAAGTAATATTTACAAGTTTGCCACCGGCCCTTTTCTTCCCTCCCAATGCCTTCTTCCCCATCCAAACCCTAGTCGCGCCACCCTCCGCTTGTCTCACCACTGCACTGTCGATGCCGCCTGGGCTGCCGATCAACGCTACCTAGCCCCGCCACAGCGTAGCTGTGCTGCCCCGACCTAACCCGGCCACCATTCGGCCTCCACGACGCCGAACCACTGCGACTAGTGTCGCGACCGCGTTGCGCTTCCGTTGTCAATCGCACCGCCGGTGATCTTCACCGCCACGATCGAGTGGTAGCCTCGACACTCTCGACCCTCTAGCGACCTTCCCCGACCAGATCGGAGCCCATCACCGCCCAAACCGGCCGGATTTCTTCACCCATCGCCGCCGCCATTGTTTCTGTCATTTTCCAGTGAGCTGCTGCCTCCACTGGTCACGTCGATGTAGTAGATGAGTTGGGCTCGCCGAGCCGGTTCCAATGGTACCCAATACCCATGCTATTCAGCCAGTAGGCGCCGCCGGCGATTGTCGCCGAAAAATCACCGAAACCCGCCGGAAAACCATATTTGCATGAATTTGGCAGATCATCCACCAAGTTCATCTAGTTGAACCTGATCGACTTCAGACACCGCCGAGCGTCGAATTCGAGCTCCGAGACGAGCGTGAAACCTAACAGTCGTGGACCGCCTACGACGAGAGGTATAATTACCTCCTATTTGATTATTTAAACTTGATGAATGTTAGCATAGCAAGTTAGGATTGGTTAATTATCATGATAAATGTTTGACTATGGATGAAGTGATAATTGCATGATGCAATTATTTGAGAATGAATAGTAAGTGATCTAATGAGGTAGATCGAGTCTGAGCATGATAAGTGACTATGACGTAACTTAGAAAACACAATAAAATTGGTATAAATAGGATTTGTTAGAATTATTTTCATACGTATGATTATTTGATTGTTGATTGAAGTTCATTGAGTTTGATGCATCATTTAGTTAGCGGGCATTAGTATTTAGTTTTGATGTGTAGGTACGGAGTAGGAGCTCGCCGCCTAGGCTCGATGACACGCTTGGAGCTTCTACCAGGTCCGTTTAGGACTTGTCTCTGTTTTACGTTCTCTTCTATTGTATGTTTATTTTATTATTTGTAGGACGGGTTAAGTGGCATTTTATTAGATCCCACTTAAGTTGGGCCATTTAATCGAATAGTTTTCCGATTAATAACCCCTCGAGGATAAGATCCCTCGAGGATGATTTCGAAAACAAGATCCACCACAAGTTGCCTTCAGCGCCTATTATATAAATCCCTTCTCAGGCCTATATATATAATTTTATCGAGTTTTCAGTGAGACGAGAGATGGAGAAATCGACTGCACGTACCATGAGCGGATGCCATGACAGTCAAAGCAGGCTCTGGATTAGTGCAGCGGACTGTTCCATTCTCAAGGGATCTTGACAAGCTCCGTGTTTGAGTTCCTCACACCCGGAGAACGTAGAGGTTTATGGGTACTTTTAGCACAGTGCATGTCCGGACTTGTTATTCAAAGGGTACTAAAGGCGACTGCCTGAGAGTACTCAGCCTTCGTGCTCAAGGCCAGGAGAAATATGGAGGTAAGGAGAGGGCTTAGGATTTGAGACCAGAAAATGAAGTAAGAAAATGCCGAGAGAGGCATCAGCAGTTACAGATCAGTCACTTCAGGACGCTACCAGGTTTGCAGCCCAGTGGCTCCTCAGTAGGTGCCCTTCAGAGTGTTCACGAGGAGTATATGATATTTTCTTTCATATGAGAGTTTGATCTCATAGCCAACTTGTTATAGTTTGATCGTAATTGTCTTGGTGTGTAATTTAGTTTACATGTCATCCATGTAGTATCATGTTAGGCGTCCCGTGCATTCATCCATGTATGACGAGTCGTATCTTCGTCTTAAGACGCCGAGATTAGATCCGCACGAGTTGGGTTCGGGTTAGCCTATCTAACCGGGGCCTGTAACATGCTGGTTTCGTTCACGAGCATGAATCGGATTTGGGGTGTTACATTATTACTCTCTTATCTTTATTATCTTTTTTAACTAGTTTTCTAAATCTTCGTTTATTTGGAATAAACTTTTTTATTATTAGTTACCTTAGGTGGAGGTATTGGGAAAGTAGATGTTCCGAACTGTTGACAAAATTCTCCTAATTCTTTCTTTCCTAATAGCCTTTATTTCTTTAATTGATTTTTTAAATTCAAATCATTACATAATCCTAATCCTTCAATAACTATATCATTTATTAGTTTACCAAAGGTAAATGATCCATAAGTTATTGTACCATTATTTTGATTTCTTAATTTATTTCTAACCCTATCAGCAAATAATGGTGGTAATCCTACTAAATATCTTTCCTTCCAGAAGTCTAACGTAGAGTCGTCTCTTTAGAATAATAAAGATAAAAATGTATTGTTATACCATCTAAAATGGGTTAGCGCAGGACATCTTAAGTTCATTATTAATTCTTGAGTTCTTTCTTTTAATGCATTAGTATCTCCTACAAAATGATATAATATTGCAGTAAGTGAAGTATAAACAATATCTTCTTTGATTTGATTTGTATTTGGATCTACCTTAGTTGCTCTAAGAACTTCAAATGTTTGAATTGGGGTCAAATAATGATCCCAGCAACCTTTGAGTTGTCCAAAGAACCCAGCAGTGATGAACTCTGCTATGTGTCTATCACTGTTTTCTATTGTTTTACAAATTGTTGAATACATTAACATATTATATTATGTAGTAATTATTTGATATTCTAACTGTCCATTTATATTCCATTCATATATGGACTTACTATCATATGATAGTGCAGAATTAATATCATTATCTTCAAATAAAAATGATGTTGGAGTTGATCTAGGGTAATAGTGTCTTTCAGTAGGAAGAGGTTGTTGTGCCAACGGTTTTGCCATTTCAATTTTATCCCAACTGAATTGATTTATTAATTTATCAATATTATATGTTTCACTTATTACTTTAATAGATTCATTTATTTTTAAAGTTCCTAATTTATAAGTTAATTTATCTATAAATTCCTCATCTAAAGGAATTCTAGTATTAAATCATTTAGAAGATACTATGGGAGGTTTAATTCATACATGTTTTATTTTATAATTGTCTACAAATATTTTCTCTTTACCTTTCTCTCTTGGTATCCACTTATCTTCTATCTAAGGTAGGTGAGAGGCAATAGTCTGTAGGTGAAGATAGGTATAATTATTTTGTTTAATTATGGTTGTTGTGTCCTCATTTAATTTGGATCAATTTTTACAAAGGAGGTAGCTTCTATATTACCATAAATAACATTATCTACAAGAAGATGTTTACTAATAACTGTTTTACCATCAAGAATATCCCAAGTCCTTGTTTCTTTTGAAACTTGGATCTTTGGATAAACTTCTTCATTAAACCAAGCTACAAATGGTTTTTCATATCCTAATAATCTTAAATGATTATAATAATTTTCTTTATATTCTTTTAATTGTTCTTCATTAAATGTTTTAAAATACCAATTTCTAAATTTATCATACTTTGATAACAGATATTCTTTAAAACATTTATCTCTATTGGGTTCAAATTGATATGTATTAATTTTAAAATCCATTTCAAAATATGAAGGTTCATCGGTATAAATACCATGAGGGATATTTTGGTCAGATAGGAAAATTCCCTTATACCAAATGAGGAAGCTTCCGAAGATGGCAAACTAGAAATACTAGGTCTTTCAAAGATGATCTCTATATCTCCACCCTTATTTTCTGTTATTTTTTTGTATTGCTTTTTATAATTTTAGAGGAATTATCTTTTGTAATTTCCAAGACTGAGGTACTTCTATCTCAGTACAAGTTATTGTTTTAGGAATAAAAATATTTGCTTTATTAAAGCCTACCTGGACCAATGTCATCTTTCCTTTATAAGACATGATCTTGAAGTTTGGACAAATGGTGGTTATAGCTTTGAAACATACTTAGTAAACCACACAAATGTTCATGGCTCTATTTAACATATCATATCTTTGAGTTTGGAGATTCAAGGATAGAGCTTCCTTAATATGTAGATCATGGAGGCTAACAGAATAATTAGGAAAGCAAATAAAATTAACGGGTCCAATGCATAAGCTAGATTCAATTATTCCTAACAACAAATTTGGAAATTTATTATGTCTTTTATCTCTTAGGCATACTAATAATGAAGTATTTAAGTCATATCTTGTTAAAGGTTTAATTGCTACTTGCACTAAACCTATATGAATATAATTATATTTTTAGTTTAATTCTTCTATTATTTTATTACTTAATAATGATATAGATTCAGTAATATTTCCAATACTTATACTTTTTTCATATGTTTTTATAATATAAGATTGTCTAAAGTCTAAAAATCCTTTATTATATATTTTAGTTGGATTTACTCTACGTATATTGTACTTATTTAGTTTTTGTTCTAAGTTATTATATACTATTTATTTAGTAAGCTTAGAATCAGATGGATTTTGAATTTTATTAACTATATTTGATAAAAAAACCATTATTAACTAGAGTTTCCTGAAATGGGAATTTCCTAAGAGAAATCAATTCAATTGCGTTCATGCCTTCCCCCGTGTGTGTATATATATATATAGTATATATAGAGCTCGAGTTGCTCCACCTTCCCTGCCCCTCACCCATCGCTGCACTGCTTCTCTCCTACGCTGCCCCTCACCACCCTCTCCCCTTGGTTGTCGACCTCACCATCTACAAGGGCAAGGTCTGCTCCTGTTGACTTAGGTTTTTTAAAAAAATAAAATTTGCTTTGATTTATGATAACCTGAAGACTTGGAATTTGGCTTGGACTGATGATGATTCTTTCTTGGGTTGACCTATAATATGTTTATTTTAGGGAGGGGGTTGATCTGCAGCTTTTTTGGAGAAACATTTAATGGAAGCCCGATCTGTGACTAATGCTTTCGTGTATTTTCTTTTTGCATGTGTCTTACTAACTTAGCATGCTATTTTGTTTTATATTTTTGCAAAGAGAGCTCGGTCGGTGAATTTGAACAGTCTGATTCCCTTGTGTCAAGTTTTAGGTTGTAATTTGAACTTTCGTTCTTTCAAGTAGTATCACGAAAAGCACAATGTTTGTAAAATGCATTCAAAAGCTGCAAAAGTGATTGTTAATGGACTTGAAAAAGGATGCATTATTATAGCTTCTGATTTTATACTCCTAATGATTCGCATTCTAATCTATATATGTACAATGCCTCTCTGCGTTCTGAAAATCTATTAGGCAGTCCCGTTCTTGGTTGAATTAACTTATCTTTAAGCTTCTAAATTATATGCCTTGATGTCTCATTGCTTTACTATCCTACTTTCTTTCTGTCCAACTTGTTTTTTTCAATTTAGCACTTGCGGCATTTTTCTAAATAAGTTGCCAAACTTAGTCTTCATCAAATTTTTGGGTTTTGCAGCCGAATGTGGACATGTGCATATGTTTTCAGTAATGGCCGTAAGCTTTTTTGCATTAAGATTTCATACATGGTCGTTACTTTGGTTGTTTCTCATCTTCCTTCTATCGCATAAAGTCAAAGAATAGAGATGAAAAACGCATAAACAGGCTGAAAAGCATCAAAAGTCTATGGATGAAATGAATGATGAAGATGGGAGGCCTGATTGATGTGATGCGAAAGGATAATAGTGCTGATCTCAACGAAACGGGGGAATAGCTATCCCAATGCCTAAAATGTTTACCGTGTTAGTGATTTTTCAACTGCTTCTCTTGTATTGCCGGGAACGAGTGGTCTCTAACTAAATCTTCAAACAACTAAATACAGAAATTTTCTCTCTAAATTTTACTTTTCTTTCATGTGATTTCAGGACAACCAAACTGATACTTAATTGCTAACATTTTGATTTTATCACAACAAAAACTTCAAATAGCATCCAAACATCATAGTAATCTTAGAAAGGAGATTTAAATTAATCTAAAGACTGAGAACATTTTCCACAAGATCCCAGAGAAGAGTTTTGGATCTTGTTACCGACAGAGAATATGAAGTCTTTCCATTCTCTCCCTACTTGGATGCTAGTCCCTAACCAAGAAAGATTCAACACACACTTAAACTGTTATAGAGCACATATATGGTCCAGAGTTTGTAGCGAAACCTGCCATTCTATGCAAAAATAACAATCAAATCAAACATAAATCCTAAATGGGCAGGCCTAAAAAATCCTTTCCTGCAACAGTCATTCGTCACAAATAAATCTACAAGTTCAAAAATTCTGCATATCATTCCCTTCAAAATTTATCATCCTGTGGTTAATACAAAAAGTAAGGCAAATCTAAGATTTGCAGGAGTAATCAAGCCAATGTCAATAAACAAATCCAGAGAATTTTAGATTAAACGAAAACCCAGCCATAAAGAAATTTCACACACAAAATTCAATAGACGGTCCATAGAACATCAGAAAACAACAGGCATAGGTTTGAATGTTCAACAAAAAGTACACTAAACATAATGAAAGAAAGATGTCCGTCCGTTTGTTTGCTAGAGTATGACCAAATGCTACATCAGTTGTGCATGTATTTTCTCAACGGTTATACAGGTGATCAACGCTTAATGGCTGCTGACAGAAAGGCACCTACATAGCAATTCAAACAATGAGCCCATACTAGTGAGAAGGTTCATATATGCTACGTGATAACCAATAGAATTTCAGCTCACCTGGCACGCAGCATGCCTGAAATGTTCATATGACTGTGCGTACATCAGTGCAGGGCTAGGCCAGTTGAGGTAGGTGGAACCTCCGCCTGTTTGGGATGATCCAGCAGAAGGGAAAAAGCTCGTTAGTGGATTAGGATCATAGTTGATAGATGAGAGATTCCTTGACAACTGACCTAATGGGCAATAGCCCGCTTCATATGGGACATATGTAGGCTGGGGCATCATGAATGGCCCCGATGAGCTATAGCTTGCATTAAGGGCAGGATTCTTAAAATATCTGCAATTTCAGTTACACAAAATACAGGACAAATATTATGTAACGAATTTTAAATACTACCATATGAAAAGAGATCTCTACACAAAAACAATACAATACCAATAAAAATTCAAAGATGCAAACTATCCAACATTTTAATATAGATACTAGCTGAAGTTCATTCCACTCCACCCAGCCTGGGTCTGATAGAGGTCCCATTATGGTGCTATGCCTTTCCTCATTAAATGTGTATTTAATTTCTATTAAATTGATGTAATTATTACAACAATTATTTTATTATAAAATATTTCTTTATGATATCTTGATATATGTTTCGTGGGTGAAATTTACTTCATGTATCATCCGTCATGACGGGTATTTGAAGAGTTAGACCACTAGTTGAATGTTTAATTAATGAATGAATAATATGATTATTCTTAGTAGATCGTTGAGTGCTGATAGTATGGTGTTGAGCGAGAAAACTAATGTTGCATGCAGGTATGCAGTTGCACTTGGAGTTGGCCAGGATGACAGACATGCTCGTTAGGATGTTTTTTACATTATTTTTGTATTTAGTAACTAATTAATGCAATCACTACTCCTTATAAATACAACTTTATCCTTTTTTTTACATTTTATCACTCATAATAATAGGTGACAAGTATAGAAATGCTGTAAATTAAGGACTAAACAGGTTAAAGTGAAACCAACCCTTACCGTCCATAACTTCGATCATAATCTGGGTCACTTCGATCCTTTTCCCGATCTTTAAATATTGCAGCAACTCTCAAGGCATTACCACTATCTCTACAGCTAAATCTGTCAACCTCATCCAATATGCTTTCCTTGCAAATATCATCCCCATCAGTTGAAGTTGGGTTTTTCCTTCCATCAGTTAATGAAGGTGGTGTTCCTTCTAAATCTCCACTGCTAGAACCACTAAAAATACGGGCTCTTGCTTTTTCATATTCCTCTTTTCTCTCTTCAACTGAACGGACAGAGCTTCTACCTCCAAACTCACTCAAATCACTTGAAGATGCCCTTTCTAACCTTGGCCTAGTAGCAATCTTGAAAGGTTCTATTTTGTCAGGTTCAGACTGTTTAACAACAATTTGAGACAGACAAACTGAAGGGTATTTGGATTCTGGTGTCTTCCTAATCACTATTCTGTTCCCATTGTCCAAAGCTATGGAGTGAAGACCATAGTGTTGAGCTACGCGATGAGCTGCAAGGCGAAGATAGGATGTAGGGAAATATGGAAATTCACAGTGAATAAGTTCGGGAGTCTGCATAAATTTCTGGACATCCAATTCCATTCGCAGGACTGCCATCAAATGATGGGAAAAAACAATAAGCCACAATAATAATGCTTAAAGAAGTTTATTTTAAACTGTAATTTCTAAGAGAATAGACTTAAGTAATAGCTTAATATCTACCACTCAAAAGAAAAAGAACAAAGGCCATACTAGAAACAGTATAAGAGCAATAACAGCATAAGATAGAACGATAATAATATCAAGAAAAAATACAACTTCAATTTATGAAAAAACATAGAACAAATACACTTTTGTCAAAAAAAAAAGGCTGATGTCACTAGTAGAGGATGGAAATGCAAAATCATGCGCACTAGAATTCATTATAACAGTTAACAATTGATACACTTCAAAATAAAAAATATAACAACATACATTTGATGACTCTAATATTCAGCTTCATGTCAAGCACTTGCAAATCTAATTGCAAATTGTACAAGCATCACATACTCTCATATGATATGTAAGAAAATCAACACCAACTAAAAACTTCCACATCCAATTTTATTAAAAAACCAGCCAGAATCACAAAAACATGCAAATTGTCAAAACAGAAAAAGGAAAACGGGTACACAAAAATTCAAACAAGTTTGTTGCATACTTTTAAGTGTTGCTTTGAGCTTGTTTATTGGGGGGGAGTGGAATCCAGGTACAAATCCGCCTAAAACATGTTTGGCTGAGTGTGTTGGTAGAATAAAAAATGCTAGATCCACTCTTAACAAAACGAGGAAAACAAAAAACTAAGTACAAAAGCAGTACCCTGCATCCATTTTCACAATGCAACTCTCCTTTATAATTCTCCCGTCCTTCCTAAACTCTCCCCACGTTTCCCTTACTTTTACTCGTTTCGTAGTCCATGCTTCCCATGACTCTTCTCCCAATCTTCCCTGAATTGTACCCAAACAGCCCATTATAGCTTTTAAAACAAACGCATTATTCCAAACCTTATTCTACAAGTTACAATTGTGACAGAACTATAGTTGTCAATAGAAATGTACTACTTAAAACCTTATTCAATCAGATTTTTTATTGAAAAAATAAAAAATTCTAGTAAACAACAGGTGTAAATAAGTTAGGCTAAGTGCGCTGGTAAATTAAAAACATGCGCAAGAACTGCTTTTGGCAAAACCTTGGAAAATAAAAAAGCAGGGTCTGCTCTGTTTTCATTCTTCACAGTTTTTTCTGGCCAAACACAATTCTCCTTCCCCTATAATTCTTCTTGTCCTTCCCAAACTTTTCACATCTTTCTCCTACATCTGCTCATCTCAGTTCCATATTTCCACATGACTATTCTCCCAACCGTCACCAACTCTTCCCCCAATCTTCAAGGAATCATCCCCAAACAGCCCCGTTGCAACTGTTAAATCCCAAACCCCATTCTGTGAGTTCAAACTGCAATAGAACTACATTGAGATTTCATGTTGAATTTTATGCTGCAACCAAATCAAACAAACCTACAAGTGAATGACAAAAAAAGAGCAAAGACTAAAAACAGCCCATTATGATTGTTCACATAAATATTAATTATCCCAAACCTCATTCAACAGGTAAGAATGAAGATAAAACTATATTGATATTCCATACAAGTTTTTAAATGGCAACCAAACGCAAGATTATCACCACAAAATCAAACAAAACACCAATCAATTGACAAAATAAAGAACAAAAACTACACAACCACCGCCAAAGATTCAACAAGCAACAATCAAAATCCAACCACATCAAACATCCACATAGTCTACCCAAACAAGTCTAAGGTTCGAGGAAAGGAAGAGAAGAACAGACTGGTAAGACGATGCCGAGGGTTCTGAAGCGCCTCCTTCAAGAACGGATCCACCTGGGCGGCGGCGACCCCCGCCACCGCCGCCGCCGCCGCCGCCGCCGACTCCGGGCGGATCTCGTCCTCGGGGACCGACGGCGGCGGCGGGCCGGCCGGCGGAAAATCCATGGTCGGCCGGCAAAAGTGGGGGCGAACAAGGGGAGGGAAAGACAGACGAGGCGTCCCGCATTTATCGCTTCGATGACGTCACTTTGGTTTCCTATTCTCACGTCGACAACTCAATCACGAGAAGTTACGTAGATGCGACGCTGCTTCGCCTCCAAGGATTTGATTGGGAGTTGGGTTCGTCCTGCCGCGTGCCACGTCGAGTCTTAACTAATAAAGTTTTTATTTAATTTAAAATTAGTTATAATAATTATATATTATTTATTTTCAATAATTTTATTTTTAAAAAAATTTAATATAATGTTCGGGTGCGGGATCGTCCGCCCTCTTAAATGAGTTCTTTTGTGATTCGGGTTGAAGGTTCGATGGGACCGAGTGCGCTTGCACGTACAAAGAAATAGTACGATAAAAATAAAAAATATTACAAACAATAAAATAACACGCCGGAAATGTTTTACGTGGTTTTTAGGGTTCAACTTGAATCCCTAAGGTAGTCCACGGTGAGATTAGTATTTACAATCCACTATTTCTCCTTTGATTTTTACAAGTTATACAAAACAGTGAATTTTTGGTGCCTTTAAATAAATTTGCCCTGATCAGTCTAGAAAGCCTTCAAATTATTTCTAGAGTGTTTATAGGCTGAACCAGGCCATTCCGAGTTGGTTCAAACCAAACAAATGCTAGATCGGACCGGATGGCGTACATCGGCTTCCCTTCTTTCTACGTGCGCCAGTCTACGGGTGGAGTACGGTACACCAGCTCCAATCCAGGTCGCGGTTTCGTAACTGGTCACGGTCTGGCTTCGCGGACGTAGCTTGAGAAGAAGGATTTGGTCTCGGACATGGCAAAAGCAGATGCGGTCAGCAGTAAATGGTCCGACAACCCGGCTGCAGCAGCGGTGCAATGGTGGTTTTGGTGGCTCCAGCGATGGCTTTTCTGGCAGCTGAAGGTGGTGGAGATTGCCCAGAACTGTAGATCACAGACCTATGGGTCTCTTGACAGTGGTTCAATTGTCAGTGGTGGCTCTAGATGGTCGGTCAGAGGCCAGAAAGTTAGACATTTTTCTGCACTTTTGTGCTACGCTGCTCCGATTGGTCTTTTCTCAATTTTTTCCGACGACCTTGGCGATGAAATCCGGTGGATCTCCGTTTGGGTTTCTATATCATTCCATCATCTTCACTTGAGCACAACGGAAGGGCTAGGAACGATCGGCGCTGGTCGGAAAAAATCCAAGAAATCCACTGTTCGCTACTCTGTTTTCTACTTTTCTGGCCAGCAACTTCCTCGTTTCCCGATTTTTCCCGGCGGCTATAGCGACGAACTTTGGCAAAACTCACTTTGGATTTCTAGACCACTCCTCTATCTTCACGTTTCACCTCACAGCGACACTGGGAACCACTAGCGTTGGCCAAAAAAAATTAGCGAAATCAGACCTTTGCTGCTCGGTTTTCTAACTTTTCCAATCGGCAGCTTGCTGGCAGAATTCCGGTGACGGCTAGAGCCTCCGGCGATAAAACTCGGTCAGGGATGATAGTCGGCGTGACAGAAATTAGACCAGTGGCGAGTGTATGACTGAAGATGGTACTTATCAACCAGAGCACTCTCCGGAAGCTATCTGTTTTCTATGCTATTCCCCTTGCTCTGGGCAACATCTTCTTCGACTCCGGCGAGGCAGGGGCATGGCGACCCGGGTACTTTTTCTCGGTTGGGTACTGGAAAACTCCTTCCCTTGGTGAGTGGAGATGGTGATGGGCTGCCGACAATCAGTGATGGATAGCAGCAAGAATTCCTCCTAATACGTCCCCTGTTTTTACCTGCAAAGAGAAAATTTCCCTTTAGGTAGATCCAATGCAGCAAGGCTGTGACCTTTAGGCGTCGACGACGACTTCAGCAGCAGCAGGATGTGGCAGCAGCGCCTTTCCTTGGTGGATAATAGCACACCTCCTTCTCAACGAGGTAGGGCTCCATGACAATGTGCAGCGATCGGCAAAGCGGCAACAGGGAAAAACTCCAAACCTCTAAGGGAACCTTCTGTGGCTATGCTCCGGCGAGGCTTATCAAAGGCGGCAACTTGGAGCGGCTGGGTTGACAGTAAACTCCTCAAAAGCTCCCCAATAGGCGGGTGATGACCTGGACTCCTCTCCTTGGCAAGTAGGCACAATGCTCCAAGGCAAGTCTGGATGATAACAGCTCTTTGCTTCTCCACTGTTTCTATGGCGGTCATCCAGCGGAAACAATTCTTCTAGAATTCTTGGCTCGATAAGTATTTTGGCGAGGCTGTACAATAGCAATGGGGCTGGACTCCGGGATGTGGCGATCCTAGTAGCACTCCACAGCAGTGAACTCAACCCTTCCATGGCGACTATGGCAACCGAGGCTTTGCGGCAACAACAACAACAAGGCTTCACGGCATTGTTGGCAGGGTGCAACAATCAGGATTCATGGGTGGAGACGTCATAGTCATGCAAAACGGGGAAAGGCAATCTTTTCCATCCCTTGCTTCTTTTTCAAGCCATGTATTGGTTGGTGAGACAGGGGTCGCAGGAGATGATCTCTTGCGAGGGGCTTTTTCCCCACTCTTTCTTCTTTTTTCTCTCTTTTTCTCTGTAAAAGCTTTTTATTTATCGTACGAGCCCCACCAATAGGCAGGCGACGACCTGGACTCCTTTGTTTGGCGGGCAGGAACAATGCTCCAAGGCAGGCCAGAGCTTCACGGATGTTGGATGTGTAGCAGTGACCACGGCAGCAGCGCGGCTCCGGTGATGGCTCACTCGTGACAATAAAGTAGGGATGTGAGGCGGCAAACTATTGCGGCAATCCATCGGTAAAGTTCTTCACATCCGCAGCAGCAATATGGCAGCAATTGGAAGGCAACCTTTGCCCCTGATTCAACATCTGGCTTCTGTACTTCCTCCCTTCGGTGGCTGAATCTCGACTGCTCCAGAGAAGGGTAGCAAGAGTGGTCCTACGGGTCTTTCCTTTCTCCTGCGCAACAACAACTTTTGTATTGGACTCCTCCGGCGAAAGTCTAGACTAGGCGATGTCGAGGAGCACTCCAAGGTCAGTGACAATGGGTTAGGGGGTCGCCGGAGATGAATCTTCGGCGAGGGGCTTCTCCCTTTCTTCTTCCTTCGTGCTTCTTTCTTCTGTTTCTTTTTCTTTCAGCGTACGAGCCCCCCTTTCAATCTTCTACAGTGTGTGTTTATATAGGTGTTCGAAGAATTTCTCAGTTCCACCATTTGGGGCGTGGAATCATAGACGTCCCAACTTTTTGTATAAATTCCCTCTTCCACTTTGGAACAGCATGGACTAGTTCTCTCTTAATCTCCTCTGCGACGGTTTAGAACAGCATAAATCAATTCTCTAGAGTTTATCACGTGAATGAATAAGTTTAAATTTTAAAAATTATACACGTGATCAGATAAATATAAATATTTTCCGGATAAATATAAATATTTGCTGGATAAATATGTACAAATATATAATATATATTTTAATATATATATATATATATATATATGAGCTACCCTTTTTATTTAATTTAGTGGACCTCACTATTCAAAATCTACATAAATAAATAATAAATATAAATATAAAATTTTAAATCAAATTAATGCTACTAATCCATTCACTGTAATTATAAAGCGTAATTGTAAGTGGAAATTTTTGATGGTTGCCGATTCTCAAAGTCTTTAATGATAGCCTCTCGTAAGGGTATAAGTCTATGCTATAATTATAATTAAATATAAATAATATGTAAATGTAAAATCCCATTGAGGGTAAATTAAAAAAATATTATTTTTATTTTGTTATGTTTTAACTAGTCCTCTTGTAATGAACAAATAGTTCATGCAAACGTGCCCACGTAACCATAAAATATTTAGCCTCATAAGGCTTCCTTCATTAGTTTGGAATACTCTCTGGACACCAAGATTTGGTTCTCACAATAAGCATGATGACAACCCACTGTTTTATAATAATTATTTTTCCAAAATTCATTATTTAGTAATGTTGGGTAGTGTTGGACTTTTTTACCCCCAAATCTCGATTAATTGAATCCTATAACCAATCTCTCCAATAAATCAACCCGCTTCACTCGAAGCCCTCCCACAGACAACACACTTTTCGCTGTCCTTCGAGACTGTTACTTCTTGAGAACAAACTTTTTGATATTTTTCAAGGGATATAAATTACCATAATTATGATACATGCGTACGCTAGACGTTAAAGTCAAATTTCAAATACTACTTTTCGAGTGTTAAAATACTTATTATAAGCTTTCTTTTGTCTTCTACGAGTCGAATTCTTAATACTTCTTTGTTTAATTCTTATTCAAAATCTCGATACCTCTCTACCTCTCTTGTCCAATTCTTTATATCTTTCATACGAATTATATTATATTATATTATATTATATATATATATATATATATATATATATATATATATATATATATGAGAATCACTTTTTTGCGCCAAATACAAGAAAATTTTTCTACCCCAGACTTTAATCTGGGTCGTTCTTGTGATCAGATAGCCTAAATTTGATAAAAAAAAATTCTCTACCCTGCCCCCTAGTCATCCCTCCCCCTGCCCCTCCACCTGCTCCCCCTCGCCGACACAACCGTAGCCCCCTATTGCCCACTCTTTGGTGAGACGTGGCCAATGATGGCCAAATCTGGTTGCAATAGGACTCCAGCGGCCGACATTGCCGCTGGTTGCTCATTTTTTATTTAAACAATAGATCCAGGTAGGAAATTTTCCTCCCCCGGCCACATCTCAGCCCTTATATATATATATATATAGCGCGAAGGTCGAACATGACTGGCCATGGTCAGATCAGACCGCACGGCCAAAGATTCCACCCCGCCCTATTCCCCCTTCCCTTGCTGTAAACGCCTCTCCTCCCTGCTCCCCTCGTTCATGGCAGGGATGGGGGAACAAGTTATTGAAGGCTGTAGCAGGGCGGGTTCGATTGCAGTGAGACGGCCACAGCGGTGGGGTGGGGGCCATTGTGGCAAGACGACGATAGCGGGGGGTCAGTGGTGATCGTGGCAGGGCAGGGGAGATCGCGGTGGGGTGGGACCGATGAAGGTGGGGTGGAGGTGGAGTGTAGCCAAGCGGTGGCGGCGGCCGAACGGCATCGCCGACAATGGAGATTTCTTTTTTAAAATGATAGATCGGGCCATCTTTGTAATCAGACGGCCTAAATGTACGTTCAAAGTAGAAAATTTTTCTACCGTCGAGGCTCACAATCACTTTACCATAGATATATGTATATACTTATTAGAAATATTATGAACCTCAGGGGCTCTCCAAAATTTGACAAGGGAGTAATCTACTATAATAAAACAACTGAGGGTGAGTATTGAAATTTCAATACTTGTAACCATATATAGTGGGCTGCCTGTAGCCGCCGCCTGCACTTGATCGCCGGCGCTTCCCCGGCGAATTCGCCGCCGCCGCCGCCTCCCCCTTTCTCTTGTTTGGTCGCGGTCTAAATCGTGAGTTACTGCCGGTAAAAAAGAAACTTCCTTGCTGATAGGTGGATTACATGTTGTGGGATGTCATTATTGTCAGCTGTGATACATTGTTGGATCCATTTTTCTTTTGCCAATTTGATGACTTAGTTGCGTGGTTGGTTGGATAGTTTTTAGCTCTTTTGGCCTAAAATTGATCGCTTTTTTTTGGGTGAGGTGTGAATAATTGGATGTGGTGAAGTTTGATTTGTGTGTTCTTAAGGTTGACAGATGGAACTTGAACTTGATGGGATTGGGTTCTCAAGTAATTTGATGGGCTATCAATCATTTGTAAGTTTATGTTTCATTTTGATAATGGAGCACCTTGGGTGAGGTGCATTGTTACTTGCTTTGGTATGTGGTTTGGTTATGTTTTTGTTTGCCGTGTAATAATTTTTCCATGTTGTTTCTCTTGCCGATGAAATTAATGTACTTGGATACGGCGAAGTTTGTTTTGGGTGTTTGGATATTTTGTCTTAAGGTGTTTAAGTTTCTTTTTTTTAAATAAAATTAAGAATTTAGGAGAATGTAACTAGCTGAGTATCTTGAAGGAGCTGAATATTAACGTTTTCTACAGCCCATTTTGATAATTGGACCATTCAAATTAATTGAGTTCTTACAGGCTTTGGTTAATAATTTGGCAATCTTATTTTTCTTTAGTCAGAATGGTCATATATTAAAGAAAGGAAGCTAAACAGCATGAGCCACTTCCCTTCCCTTTGCAAATTGGGTTATCTTTGTCCTTCCCTGAAAATTGAAATCAGGTTAGGAATAATTGCCTCTCAAGATCGTACTTACTCTGCTACCATGTAGTAAATTTACCACATTGGAATTCAACTGATTGGTAGGACAGACAGTAAGGATATAGAAGAGGGAAGTGGTCTATTCGAGGTGAATTACACCTGCTACATTCATGCATATTTTTAATATGTACATCAGATATGGATCAATACAACTCTACACTTGTGATCTCTTAAAGATAGCAACAAACTTACTTCTTCTATCAGTACTTTGAACTAATTCAAAAGAAGTCAAAGAACGACTCAAATTTCAGAAACTAATGTTCTGGCATCATGAGCTGGTTTCGATCCTAGCCTGTTATAGTGCACCCTTGGTAGGCTTGGCTGCCTTCCTTGGCTTCCTGCTAATTGTGGCTTGCATCATTGTTCTCTCCCTCTCTATGTGTTACTTGTTGCTGCTCTGTTTAACTTCCCTCTCACCTCCCTTGAGCATGGTTGAAGAGGGTGGGGTTGTTTTTGAGTTATTTTCATAGGATATCACATGTGGATATATAGTGTTTTTCTCCTTCTTTATGATCACTTAATTCTTGCACTCTCTGGGAATTGGTCCACACCTGCCGAAGCTGTTTGAATTCCTCCCCTGTTGTGTGCCCTACGATGCATATGCACTCATTATCTAACTATTTATGTGTCCTTGAATTATTTTCGTGACATTTTGTTGTCACAATTAAGAGATTTTTGTATCCTAAAGGATTTTTGTGTTCAATTAGGATCTGTTTTTGTCTATCCATGTACGTGTCCTTCTGGAAGGACTTTGTGAAACCTCTAATTTATGCATTGTTGGTGTTGCGTGGTCAAGCTGATTTCAGCTTGAGGGATAGTTATGTATAAATTTTGAAATTCGCTTTATTGCCATAGAGGACAACCTTTCAATTGCATTGAAAAGATGCGAACTTTATCTCTTGGAACTATTCTGTAGCTGTAGGCCTCTCCTTGGAATATGTTGAAGCTTTGATGGTGGAAATATTTTATTATTGAGTTACTTCTACGTTCTGAGCTGTTGATTTACAATCTCCAACTCGAGGAAGTGTTTGCAGATTTGAAATTTGAAATTTGAGTTGTTATTTAATTAATTCTATCTTGTTTTGAATTAGTTTGAAGTGTTGCTAGATGAGATAGGTTTGTTGCTCTAGGGACCACTATTTTGGACTTATATTGACCCATATGTAATTTGTTATTAATATGCACGATTGCAGCAGATCTAAATCACTTCAATTAGTTTATTTTCCTGCGTCTATATCCCTACGGTCTCTCCTACCCATTGAGTTGAATTTCAATACGTTAGATTTTCAACAAAGGGTTTGTGTTAAAGGATTATTTTTCTTTTTAAAATTCGGGTATAAAGAATAGGAGAGAATTTTCTTTTCCTATGCTTAAGGAAATAATCTGATAAGTTGATTGTTTTTAATAATCGAGTTTCTTGAGTTAGCAGCTTTGTCAACTTTTGTGATGCTGTGGTATCTGGGATGTGCCTTGGATCACTTTTGATTCCACTGGAAGCTTTATTTTTATAATGAAGATAGTGATTGTAGATGAGAGAACTGAGTAGACATCTTTGCTTGTCACTATTTTTAAATCACAGTGTATTGAAAATTATTTGTGAACTTCTGTTCCTCTAGTATTGCGTTATGCGTTTATGGTTTATCACTAGATGAATGTCTCTTATTGACTTTAATTGGCATCTGGAAGGTATTAGATAAGTACCTTGTGATGTGATTGTAGTAGATCTGCAGTATGGCAGATCTACCACGAAATGTAATGACTTGCATTCATTCTGGGAGGCTCGCAGTACTGGCAATTTTAGTCTCTGCCGGAATAGTTCTGCAAATCCTGGTTAGTGAACTCTTATGATGCCATCATGTAATAGCTGCTATATTTTGTATGGTAGTCTAAATTTACATTGGTTTATTCAATTGACAGGCCTGTGCATTGTATCATAATTGGTGGCCAATGCTGACAGGTACGTGGAGACCTACATATGATTATATTGTCTGTGAGAAGGAACATTGGAAATTGTCACTTATTTTATGACACGATCTTTTGCAGTTTTAATGTATGTATTACTCCCCATGCCTCTGTTACTCTTCATTGGTTCTGACACTCCTATTCTCACCAGTGAGGGTGATGGGTAAGCAGTTTTTAGTTATTGAGAACACTTTCTTTTATCTGCTTAGGGAAACAATACAGGTTATAGAGCGAGTTCCTAATTTTATCTTCCTTTTTAATTGACAGCTGGGTAAATGCCACTAAATTCTTAACCGGAGTGTCAGCAGTGGGAAGCATAGCCATACCTGTTATACTAAAGCATGCAAATGTCATTAGCTGGGGTGCCCTAGCAATGGAACTGTCCTCCTTTGTAATTTTTGGTGCGGCAATTCTCTTCTTTGTTCAGATCAACAACCAAGATGGCTACAGCATGCTATGAGTTGGATCGGCCATACTCTGCGTTTCTATTCTTTTGTGGTGTTTATCACCATCCTGCCCGAGTACTGCAGCACATACGGTTTACCTTTTCCTGCCTTTTGTATCTTACGAGTCCTTTGAATTTCTCTACATTTGTGATGTTTAATGTTACCGTGTTTATGGTGGCGTGTTGCTCATGTGGATAGGTGAATGTATATCTACTTGGTTGTTGTTTGAATGGGCAACTTTTTGTATAC